>PTEX01000042.1:1603074-1627946 GCA_003342815.1 Eudromia elegans
CCCCCGCGGCGGCGCGGGGTGGGCCGGCCCGCCGCTATATAGCACCGCGGTGGGCGGCTCCGCGCTGTAGCGCCGGCGGCCGGGGCAGCGCGCGTGGGCACGCCTCGCGCGACAGCATCAGCATCCTCATCGTCGTCGCCGCACCGCGGGGCTCCGCCGCACCCGGCCGCCCTTCCTCCCTCCCGCCTCCTCCTCCTCTTCCTCCTCGCCGCGCAGCCATGGCGTGGCAGCCCATGGAGATCAACCCCGAGGTGCGCGCGGGCAGCGCCGGGGAGGGTGGGGTGCGTGGGGATGGGGGGCAGCCTGCGTGCCCGCGGCGCCCGCTCACGCCTGTTGTCTCCCTGTTGTCTTACAGATGCTGAACAAAGTGAGTGGCCGCCGCAGGAGCGCCCGCGCCGCGGGCTCCGCACGCGCGGAGGGGCCGCGCCCGCCCGCGCTCCCTCCCTCCCGATGCCCGGTGCCCGGGGGCGCGGGCGGGGCGCGGGGCCGGCAGGGGGCGCGCGGCGCGGCGCGTTGTGCTGTGTCACGGCGGGCGCGGGGCCGGGGCCGGGCCGCGCTGCAGCCGCTCCGCTCCGCTCCGCTCCCCTCCGCTCCCCTCCGCTCGCCCGCCCGCAGGTGCTGACCCGCCTGGGCGTGCGGCCCGGCTGGCGCTTCGTGGACGTGCTGGGCTTCGAGGAGGAGGCGCTGGGCGCCGTGCCCGCGCCCGCCTGCGCGCTGCTCCTGCTCTTCCCCCTCACGGCGCAGGTAGGGCCGCCCGCGGGCGCCGCGCGCCCCCCCGCCGCATCCCCGCGGAGCGCGGATGCTGCCGCGCYGCCCCGAAATATGCCTATAATGTGTATAGCAGGCCCCCTAAAGAAGGGGCTATAGCATCCTGCTAGCGATGGATGTGTCATCCGCATCTCACTGCCCTGGTCGGGAGGAGGGTGCTCAGGGAGGAAGGCTACACCTACAGGCGTGAAACAAACCGTGCTGGAGACCSGCCACGGAAAGGACCAGAGCATCCTCGAGAGGGGAAATGAAAGAGCCCATATGTGTTGCATTGTATAGCAGCATTGTATAGCATCACTGCCCCCGAGCCCTTCCCAGCACGCAGACCAGAGGGAGAGGCGGAAGGACTAAATGCAGTGCTTGGATATGACTGAGTCATGCAAGTAGTCCATTAGGAGCTGGCRTGTATCCAGCAGAGATGCGTGGTGATTTACAGACCTGTACCACAAAGATGATTTTCCGGGTGATTCTTTCTGTCCGCTCTCGCTGTTTGCTTTCCTGCGTCATTGATTTGTCTCTTAGCTTGCTCAATAAAAATGCATCGCTATGGCTAAATACTCAAAATAATTGCATGTTTGCAGCATGAGAACTTCAGGAAACAACAGACTGAGGAAATAAAGGACCAAGAAGTCAGTTCCAAGGTGTATTTTCTGAAGCAGACTGTTAGTAACTCCTGTGGGACAATTGGTCTCATACATGCRGTTGCTAATAACAAAGACAAACTGAAGCTTGGTGAGTATGAATGTTCAGAGWTGCTTGTACTTTCTGTTTTCCTTCTAAACAGAGAGAGGGGGAAAAAAGACTAGGTAGGGCTATAGAAAACCCTCTTGAGGCTTCTGTGCTTTGTCAAGCCCAGGTAARTCATGCTGTGATAYTGTTTTTCACCCACTGAAAAATGTGGTCTCAGCTGCCRCCTGAACTGCAGGAGTGAATCCATTTTGACTTGTGCCTGGTAGGTGCAATCCTCCCCTTGTAGCGAGCAGAGCCTCAGGAACAGGTTTGCAAGGGAAAGGGCAAGTAGCAGACCCGAGTCTGTTACAATTTAGGAAGCATCTTGTTCAAACTGGTTAATGGCATTGTTAATGTCCCCTGAATGGGTGGGTACAATTCTAAGGCTAAGCACAATGACTTCTGATTAGTATAATACATAGTATAAATAAATTAGTATACTAAGCATTGATCATTGTGGGCTACAGCTGAGTTGTACCCAATTTTCTATCTATGGTGAATAAAGTCTTTGGTTGCCTTGTGCAGATGAGGGGTCTGCCCTGAAGAAGTTTCTTGACGAGACAGCTGACGTCTCTCCTGAAGAGCGAGCGAAGCGTTTTGCAAGTAATAAGGTACACGAACTAGACAATTATGGATAGCTGTCAGCACTGAGGGGTATAGTAACCTATATCTGCTTTCTCTTAAGGCTATCCAAGAAGTCCACAATTCTGTTGCACAGGAAGGACAATGTCGGGTAAGAGTTGGATGAGTAAAATCTGGGATGGATCTTGAAGGTGGTACGGCAATGAAGTTCAAGTTTTGACAAATCACTGTTACAGCTCACAGGGAAGGAGAAATGTTTGACTAATGGATGAATACTTGTGCAGGGCTCCTTTCTCAAAAATGCATGGAAAAATGGGTCAAGACTTCCTGAATATRTGCTGGAAACATGACTATGGTAGGATAACTCAGGTCTGACATAATGAGTTTCAGACTGAGATATGAATAACTGATACTGCAGAGCTTCATCTCAGTTATGTTGCTAGTCCTCTCCTGTTGATGAACAGCTCTAATTGAACAGTTGCCTGCTGTTGGTCTTAAGAGGACTTAAAGTGTTATAGCTCTTACAATCACAAATGGGATTCAGACTGCACAGCAGATGTTTTTAACCTAACAAATATATCTAATGGTCTTTTCTAAGGTTGATGACAACAGCGTGAACTTCCACTTCATCCTGTTTGTCAATGTGGATGGACACCTGTATGAACTGGGTAAGGCAYCGAGGGTCTGATTAGGAGTTTGGCTAAGCTTGTTTTATCTCCTCAGAGTGTTGAGGATAAAGCCTTGCTGCTGAGTTGCTTGCAGAGGCTTTTGGGAAGCGAGCAAACTGAAGAACCTCCATCTGAAGATCTTATCATGAAGTGGGTTGCCCTGTAGGCCCAGACCCCTTGTAAAGCATGTGACCTCTAGCGGAGCTGAGACTTAGTCCCTCTCTTCCCAAACTGTGCACTGATACTGTATTTTGAACTTGTCCAACTATCTTCACGTGGGTATTTATTTCTTGGATTCACTGTGCTGAGTTCTTCCTACCTGGAAGGTGACGGTAAGGATACCGACTGATGCCAGGCTTTCTCCTGCAGATGGGCGCATGCCGTTTCCCGTAAACCATGGCACGAGTTCAGATGACCTGCTATTGAAGGTAGGATTTCTTGCTAGCTGCGGGTTTCCCAGGTAGCCAGGCCACTGCCGTGGTGAGAGGCGTGACTGCAGGGCACAGCGGCAGCTCTCTGTGCCTGCTTGCTCTAACAGTCAGTGCTTCTCAAGCCATGGTAGTGCAGGAGTGCTGTGCCACAAAACTAGGCACCCGATAAAAGTCTATGCTTGCTGACACTGCTAGATGCTGGTTTAGTTGCTGTGGTCCAGAGTAGTGCTACAAAGTCGTTGGGTATGTAAACAACCATCAGTGTTCRCGAAACCTAAGCATTCCTTTCTCCTTCCAAGGATTCTGCTAAGATATGCAGACAGTTTACAGAACGTGAAAAAGGAGAAGTTCGTTTTTCTGCTGTGGCTTTCTGCAAGTCTGCCTGAGAAGCTGAAGAGGCTCAAGGAAAGCAGTCTAATAGCACACCAGTAAATGCAGGCTAATCTTCAGTGCTTCARTTCTTGTTAAACACAGCTGTTACAGTACTTTGAATTGTTTCCACCCTTTGCTATACACAGAAGCAGCATCAGTTTGAGCTTATGCTAAAGGATGAGCTCAAGTTTTAATGTGAACAATTCAGACACATCAGATGTCTTTAGACTTCTGATTTTGTTATTTCACATGTTAAGTAGAAAATGCTTAACAGGGCTTGTTAAATCTGTGTCTGTAAATTGAGCTGTTGGTTGATATTTCCTTGTCCTTAATGAGAATAAACTTTCTGCTGGAAAACAAAATGGTCTCAAGTGATAAATGTAACTTTCTCCCAGTTCCCTGTGGATGTCCTWTACATCTCTTTCTCAGGGGCATTTGAAGGTCCTGTGGTCAAGTTCTGGAGCAGAAAGATGTCTATCTGAGGTTGGCAAGTGAACTGCAGCTTACTTGACCTCCTGCCTTCTCACACAGAAAACCTGCTCTAGGGGTATCTTCTACTTGTAGCTAAAACTTTTGCTGGTTCATAGTGAACCCAACTCTCACTAAGCCAGGGCCTAGGCTAGACCTATTTATTGACATGAAATGGTGTTAGGAGCTCTTCTATAAGAGACTATGCTAGACTTCCCTTGAAGAATGACTTAAAGCTCCTAGCACTAAGTGAACTTTGAATTGCAGGGAAAGAGATATTCTCATCAGGTTACAGGGCCTGAAAAAACTGAGGAGGAGGGAGAATTAAAGTATAAAAGAAACTGTTACCTTTTAACTCTGTTCTCTTAGTAAAAATTCTTCTTGTCCCAATCTAGCTTTGTACCTGCTCCAGGTAGCTCTAAGAAGGGACAACTCCAGGCTTTTCCCATTCAATGCCCTGTATTCTGGTCTCTGACTACGAGCCTGGCAGCTGTCCTTACGCTGCCTGATCTTTACAGCTTTGTATGTTCTCCCAGGGTTGTCTCTGCTGCTTGCATGCTGCAAGCTGCACCTGCCTTCTGGTGCTGTCCAAAGTGTAGTTCTAAAAAGGAGCTTTGATTATTGAAGTCRTGTTGTAGCTGTACTGCTCCTTGTTATTACTCATAGTTTATTAGCTGAAGCTCTTTAGTGTAAGGAACAACCGCAAGTCTTAAGTTGCTGAGCCTCCTCTTGCATCACTTGCTGTGATGCAGTGTTTGCTCCTTTCCCACGGGAGCTTTTTAACCTGCCTGCTGGCAGATGATGCTGTGAACTGCAAGGAGGCCGAGCTGGCCTCTCCGCTACAGCCTCCCTGCCAGTGTCTGCAGGAGGAGCCACAGCATGGCACGTCCGTGGGGGATGCTCCAGGGAGCAGCAAMGGTCTGAGAGATGACAGGAAGGGCAGGAAAAGGAGCAGAGCTTTGTAGGGGGTTCTGTACCTGGGTGGGCATGCTGCTGTTCTGGAGAAGACCCGCTTGTCTTGAGGGAGGCTGCTGTGTGTAACTGTGCCTGCCTACAGCTGGGTAGGTGGCAGTGTAGCTACCAAAAAGTACATTTGGAATCCTGCTATATYTCTGTAGTGATTTCAGCAGGAAGGTTATTTTCATCCTGCAATGTCCTTTTTTTCAGTGCTAGCAACGTTACACTAATACTTCAGATGCTTTTCTTCTTTTACTCAGAGTTCTGCATTTTGAATCCACTCCAAGGCAGGCTCTTGAAATAAATGCAAAATTGTGGCTTTGTGAAAAGGAGGAAAGGGGTTGTGGCAAATGCTTGTTTCCTCACCTTGTGCATCCCARTACAGCTTCGGAGGAGGGAATAAGGGGAACAACTACGGAGAATGAGTGTTAGCCASCTGCTCATGTACAGCATCATTAGGAAGGCTTCTTCCTTACCAGAATTTCAACGGGGACCTGGAAGCCAGCAGGTCTTTCCTCTCAGGCAACTTGAGTTGTTGGGGATGGGGAAGACTTCAACAGTTGGGACTGAGTTGCCTGGGGTGAAGAGCTGAAAGCTGAACAGATGGAAACTTGTGCAATATTAATAGTTCCAGCTGCTGTTACTGCGTTCAGAGGCATAGACAGAAAGCACAGGAGTGAGTGTGTGCTAAGTCAAAATCRTAGAGGGTAAACCACAAATAGCAAAGAAAGGTGCTTTTAAAACATATCAAAYGCATATAGTCTTTGAGTAAATACATTTTTTACAACATATTTTCAAGATATTTTTATCTATTTGCAAATTATTCTTGAATTTTAATCTTTGTCAGTTGTGTTTAGCATTTTAGCGATAGTGTTTGGACAGCAAGGTGTAAATCTCTGTGGGCTTTTTTAGGGGTTACAACAAATAAAGATATCTTGTTTTCATGAGAAGGTCTCTTTAATAATTTAGTATTTTCTATTAATCACACCCCACCTGAAACTAAACTAGTTCTTGTTTCTTGTCTTTGACCATCACATCTTAAATCTATAATTCCGTATGGAGCAGTTATCTTTCCTCAGCTTTCTGGGAATCCTCCTTCCTTAAACTCACACTTTGGATGCATGTCCCATCTAAAGCCATGAGTGTTTTGCCCCTGAATTTGCGTGGTGACAATTCCTAGAAAAGAGCTTGCAGTTTGCAAGGTTAGAACGGTGTTTTATGCCCTGTTTTATGACTGACTGTTGTTGCTGCTTTTCTTCCAGTCACTTGAGGAATTTACTGAGAAATTATTTAATTTATTTGAATTAATAGGTTCCTGCAACTTTTGTGCATTTTTCTAGAGGTGATGTCTAGTTTATTTCAGAAATAGACCTTGGGAAAATACTCTGAAAATTGCTAAAATTACCTGCACGGTTAAGGGTAGTATGTAAATAAAAATGGTATTTATTGACAAAAAGAACTAGCCTTGAACACGTTTAAGAAACACTGAAGTTTACGAACTGTTTAAGCAGGCGCAGTTTCCGCTCAGCCCCGTGCGTTGCTGCTTCGGAGCCGTGCCGTGCCCTCCGCCGCCGTTTTCCCTTCGCCGCTGCGTTGGGGCTGTGCTGACCGCTCTGTAGATGGCGGCATTGGGACACTTTCAGCACGAAGTCTGGGTCGGGCACCGCGCATGGCCAAACGCGCCCAGCAGCRCGTTGAAGTGACCGTGTTCCTAACTTTAAGTCAGTCCAAAATTAATTTAAGCCTGCTGTAAAGCCAAAGCCGCCTATGCATGTCCATGGCCTTGGCGCAGGTTCGTGTCTGCTTGCAGCTGTTAAAGCATCACATCACCCCACAGTCCAGCACTGCACAATTCATGCACTGCCATTTCCGTGATAGTGGCTCCTTTCTCTGGAGATTGAGGACAGAGGTGACGTGGGAATAATTCCTGTAGCATCATCTGATGCACAGACTGGCTCACTGATACCTAAACCTCCAAGACAGAGAAGAGATAACGTGAAAAGGGGCAATAGAAGTACCACTATCCTTTGCCTTTGATGCAAAGGCATCCTGGGCTTCTCAGGCCAGTCCCGCTACCCGGTGTGCTGGGAGAGGGAGTGAGAAAGCCAGAGAATGGAAGAAGGTCCCATATTTGCAGATCCCATATTCCCTGGCGCTGCAGGCAGCCAAGAAGAGGTCGATGACAGGACTGCAGTTTACKAAGTCTATGGATTGGATGGGAACAAATGAGAGCTTGGAAAAATATGGTCAGACGTGATCACTGTGAGCTGAGAAATACCATTAAAACAGTGACTGAAGGAATTAAAATATGACTTGCATGTGGTYGTGCTGTAATTCTTGCACGTGCTGATAGGACATCGCGGGGAGTGGCAGATGCCCCACGTGTGCCCAACCCCAGGGACCTCAGTGTGCAGGGGACTGGGCCTTGAGGAACCCTGAGAGCCTCGAGGGCTGCGTGAGCCGCGGCTCCTGTGTGAGCTGGAYGTGGGACGTGGGGCCAGGGCGCAGCCATGGGGGTTACGGCGGGTGCCAAGTTGAGCCTCAGCCAATGTGTGCGTGTGCCCTCATCCCGAGTAAGCCCAGGAGCATACGGAGCTGCTCTGGGACCAGCGCGGCCAGCAGATGGAGGGAAATTATTATGCCTCCCCATCTGGCCCTGGTGAAGCTGCMCCTGGAGCAGCGTGTCCGGCTCCAGGCTCCGCCATGCAGGAAGGACGTGGCTGGGACATGTGCAGATGTCCTCCAGGAAGGAGCTGGCGAGGGTCCGGTACAGATTGACTGGGCAGGCTGGAGACATGGAGCACATGGCCTCGAGGGGACAGGGAGGGWGCTGGGCTTGTTTAGTCTGGCAAGGACGGCCAGGGGAGGATCTCACTGCAGCCTGCGCCTACCTGCAGGGAGCTGCAGAGACAGCAGAGCAACCCCTTCCTGCGGCRGCAGGCAGGGTAATCGAGGGCAATTGCAGCTCAGAACGCTCGGTTTGGGATATGGGGAAACTCGGGAGTACTTGTTCACTAGGTAGTGACCTGGGACAAGTCATAGGAGAAGGGAGGCATCACCATCCTTGGGAGTTTGCAAGGCCAAACAAACCCTCAGCTGATCTGATGGAGCCTGGACTGTAACCCGCTGTGAGCAGAAGGTCAGGCAAGATGATCTCCACAGGTCCCCACCAATGCTCACAGATGCTCACAGATGGTCACTAACTGTCTCTGAATATTGCAGTTCATCACTTTTGTGCGTTCTGGGACATGTGGGGGATTGATTTAGCCGTCAAGATTTGTAAAACTGCCCTAGGTCGCCTGTTGTTCTGCGAAGCCTCTGAAGTGCCGTGAGCCCTCAGCCTCGGGAGGCAATGCTGTGCTGCAGGCAGAGGGACTCGCCGCACGGCCCCGCGTCTGAATCCCACACGCGAGGGAGCTCTTTTCTGCGGGAGGAACTGGAGACTCCAGGCTGGTGCTGCTTCTCCTGCTTCTCCCCATGGGCAGGAGTGGAAGAACAAGCAGGGCTGCAGGAGCAGTGGGAGGGTTGTCCCTTCCCTGAGGCACTTCTGGCTTGGAGAGGAAGAAAGCTGGGGACAGTAGAAGGAAAAGGAAACTGTGCAGAGGGCAGGTCTGAGAGAACTCTTTTATGTCAATGGATCAGAAACAGAAAGAAGGTGAGTCCTCCCCAGGCAGGAGTGCAGCAGCCCCGMAGATGAGGGGGAATGAGCTACAGGAAGAAGAGCAGAAAGTGGTGGGGAGATGGGAAAGGGAGGGAATTCCTGTTAACCTCTCAAGGCTCACCTTTCCAGGAGCATCTGCTTCCATGAATAACATGAACAGCTTGACTAAGTTTCCCAGCTCCCTAAAGAGCTGCCATGCATCGAATGTGCGTAGTCCTAGATGAAACCCAATGCACAAATAAATGTATAATGAGCAACTTAGAAGTGATCTGAGAATTTCTTGTGTACTCTTTGCCTAGGTGAGTTTCGGATAGGGTAAGCTGTCACCGCCAAGTCTGCTGCAAGGTATAAAAGATCTGGAGATGTGCACAACTTTGGAGACACAAGACTGGGCAAAGATACTCCAGCAGGTTTAACAATTCAATTGCAGTACCATAAGGAAACAAGACAGGCAATTCCCTCACATAGGAACATTCAGCATCACACTGAGAAAGCGGGGGAGTTGTTACTCGCAGCAGCACAGCCAGCCAGAACTGCATTTGCTTTCAGGTCTTTGTACGAGTGCGTATTAAGGTCTTGCTAGAACAGCTCGCAGGCCTAATGCATGTGGAGTGGGAGAAACACAGGTTTACTGGCCCCACTTTGCAAGTAAGTTGCTGAGACACAGATTCAGTGACTCGCCCGAGGTGATACATGAAATTGATGGCAGAGCTGGAATTAAAGCTGACTTTATAACTATGTGTTTTTTTGCAGGCACAGTTTTATATTTACACTAGTTTGGCTTGGGGCCTGAGTTAATATTCCCTACCTCTTAGCATGGCTTATTAGCTAAGGCTCAGTGTTAGGCTAACCACAGCTTGATTAACTTGGAGAACAGTCAGGTGAACTCATGTCTGTCTGCAAAAGAGTGTCTGTATTGACGTGTAATCCCTTGAGTCCTCTTATAAAGCCTCAAGATATTTCTCTGGTAGACTTCTATTGCAACGTGATTCAAGAAACGTGATCCCTCCTTTCCACCTCACCCGCACCCTGACCCCACAAAATGTTTTGCAATGGAGGGAAGCTGAGGAATATTCATAAATCTAAATTGCAGTTTATCTTAGAAAAAGGCGAGTTGTAGTATTTGGACTTTCTAACGTATGAAATAATCAGGTGGCAAAATTATAGCTCCATTACCAGTTATTTTATGAAATAGTTAAGGTATTGTTGAAGGATCAAGATGATTCAGAAAATGCTATCATCTAGCTAGCTTGATAGCTTTTTGTGAGTTTATGATTTTTTTCTTATTTTACTGAACAATAGAACCTAAGGTTAAATCATGTCAATAAAGAAAATATTTGACAGGATCATGGACAAAGACATGGATTCTGGGTGTTAAATTCCTTTCTTCCGAAAGGAGCTCTCAGAAACTCCCGCTGCAGCCCGAATCTCAGCTCCGTGCCCAGCACAAAGGCAGACACCATGAACGAGACCCAGTTTGGGACCTGGATTTCGACTGTCTGTGCAAAGAGCAAAGCCCTTGGACAACAAATCACTAGGCAACCACAGCCACATTTTGAGAACTGAATGGCATGGGCAGCTCTTGCTGCTGTCCAACTTCATCGTAAAGCATCACACATTTCTCTACAAATGGTGGCAAAACCTTCTGTTTGGTTTGAATCAGTCTGATACCTTATGTGCATTGGAATAGGTTGTAAGCACTTGGGAAAGGTTTTGTGTGAGCACCCAGTTGCTCTGTTGGAGACCGAAGTGTTAAATGGAGATGAGGACCTGCTSTTTCAGCAGCTAGGGGCCTTGCACGGCGTATTTGACAGAAGCTGGTTCATTTCCACAGCCCCGGGTGCCATAGCTGCTGCAGAGATACGTGGCCATCGGGTGCCTCACTGTGATCCTTTGCTTAGCGACAGTTTTGATGTTTGTAGCTCAGGGCTGTCCCACCGAGGTGTGTGATCGGAGGGGCCCCTGTGAAGACAAGACAATAAATCAGGGTTCTTTAAAAAAAAAAGAGGGAAAAAAAAAGAGAAAAGAAAACAGTATTTCCACATCTGCTTGTATCCGGGGCCTGATCCCACCATATTAGAAGAGCTAAAATCCATTTGCCTTCAAGGAGAAGCACTTCATTTGGGACTTTTCACGCTGGATTGGACAGAGAATTAGCAAACTGCCAATTCTTCTTACAAGAAGAGCCCCATTACACCAAGCAGGACAGCTTTCTTTAGAATGATTAAACTTTTCCAAGATTTCATATCCTCACTCATCAGACTCCATTTACCACAGGAAATTACAGTTAAGCTGTATGAAGACGTTTCCTGACTAAATCCAATGTTTATAAATTATAACCAGGCAGAAAATGCGGATCTCTACAGTGTAGCTATGGTCTAAAGCGTAAGCGTTCACAAGTTCAACTGCTTTCCAAACTATTTCTTAACACAGCAGTAACATGAGTTTGTATAAATAAAGTATACATTTTTAACATATTTGCACACTGCAATATAATAGATAATGTTTGTATGTATTAGAAGGGTGCAAACTTGTGTGGGCTGTCTCTGCCTTCATTCTCAGACAGGAGATTTTGGGACTTTTCATCACCAGTGACCACCAACAGAGCCATTTCCCTCTGCTTCATTTTATTTTATTATTTTCCTAAGAGGGCTGCTGGAAAGCTTCTTAAGAAATAAGCTCTATAAAGCTTCTTAAGAAATAAAACAATAACAAGCTGGATATGGTTTATCCAGACCCATATTATTCTTCATACTTATGGCAAGACCTCAATGTTCTTCCTTTCTAAGTTCCAGCCTTTAGGGCAAGGTATCGTTATTGTTGTAGCTGTGTCATAATGTCATATGTACAAAAAGGTGAAGACAGGTTCTTTCTTGGAGGGCTAAACTAGCGGTAAGGAGAGACACAAGCAATCATATAATCCATACTTCAGTTTTCTTGCACTGTCCTGAGCAAACACTGACTGGATCCAGGTTCATTTTCTCTTACGCATACAACCAGTTTGATTCCTTATTCACATCCTGCAGATTCTGCAGCATAAAAAATGGACCATCACAATGGATAGAACGATCTTAAACTGTCAAAATATCATAAACCTTGATGTAGTCGATAGATCCGGCATGGTATTTCTCTAAGTAGCTTAACACTGAAGTACATGTATTTGAAGTATGTGTGTTCATGAAGTAGTTACGTGTGAGGGAAAAAACATTTGCTAGGAACAAAAAGGTACGTGGTTGATGCACTGAATTTAGGAAAAGTTTATCATACACTGACTACATGAATAGACTAAATTTTAAACGGGACTTTTCAGTGAAGTACCTCAGCTTGGGGAGAACAATCTAGTTTCAGCTATGTTTTGCCAAGCTGCTTTGCTTTGTGGGTGATTGCCAGTGACCCCTCCATGCATCCAATACAACATTGCCAACGTTTCTTTTGAATTGAGCCCCAGTGAATGCATGGGGCGGGGGTGCGCGGGGCTGCAAATACCTGTGCAAGCGGAACACTTTGGACACATGCAGTACAGTGGGCAGCAAACTTCACTGGCCACGACTGCATCCCTCCGCTTTACATGGGACCAACAACGATTAAACCAGGCATGAAACTCAGCATTCCCTTTTAGGACCAGCTTTAACAGGGAAAATAGCTCCACTGCGCACCGACAAACTCGGCTTAATTGGAAACGTTAGCACCCCGGAGAATGCTGGCCCGTGACCTAGATAGCGCCGCGGCGCCCATTGTGCAGCGGCATCCGAGCCCGGCGCGGCGCCGCAGTCAGCACTCTGCGGAGACGCGCTCCCGGAGCGAGCGCTCGCTCCAGCTGTCCCGGCAGCTTCTGCCTCCGAACACGGGAACGCGGGTGCACACGCTAGAAAGGGCTCGCAGCCTCGGCTTGCTTTTGTTCACGTTTATTCTTGTTTGGAGTCTCATAAAGGGTTGCACCTGCTTTATCTGCGCGATGTGTGCGAACTGTAAAACCTGCACTAGAAGGCAACACAAAATTGTGTGTAGTGGTGCCCCTAAAAATCTATCTGTGTCTGGAATGGAATTAGCTGGAGGAAACCTCAGCAAATACTATCAAATGTGCATGTTTTCTTCTCAACAATAAAAAAAGAGGGAAACAAAAAGAAAGAATGAAATTACCCATAGTGTATTCGGTAGCCAAGCGCTCTGAAACTCGGGTCATCTCCTTTAGGGAATTACAGGTGACCTTTCTTCATTGATAAAGGAAAGGACAACAGAAATTACCAGAATAGACTGATGAAGGGGCCTTCCGGAACTGCAGCTAATGTGCGTTTACGGCATTCAGACGTATACCTGCTGCCCACAGGATGTGGGGATGGATGGACCTCATTTCCCAGGTCGTTCGAGACTGCAGCTAATCTGAAAACCATTCACAGCCTGGAACGGTCGTCTTGCACGGAGCAGGGCAGCAGCCTGCCCCGCAGACTTCGCACTCGCGTTGGCGATGGGTTCTGCTGTTGGCTTGCGACCCACGTGTGCTCTCTCCCGGTCACCTCCGAGGGAACCTCCGGACGAGACGCAGCAGACGGGCAGAGGCAGCCCAGGGCTGCATTCCTTCACACCAGCCATCACTCTTGGCTCGTACGGCCTGATGTATGTTGGACTGCAGCTGACGTGCAGTGAGGGAGGGTTGTGTATTTGTCAGCATATCGCCTCTTTTCCCACCAAATCTCCAAGGGAAAAGACTTAGGCAGTGGCCTAGCTACCCTTGTTAGGGCACAGAATCCTTCCCTAAAATACTCATGTGGGTTTAAATCCTCAGCTTGATCTGCATTTTTCTCTTCCATAAACATTACCTGTGAGAACATGTGGTAAAACCTCGCTTCCAGCTTTAGCTTTCTGAGTCACAGAGTTTGCATTGACCTTCTGTGTTCATCAAGTTGATGTAGAAGAGTTTATCCCAGGAAGTAGTGCCTTACCCTGCTAACAGTGCTCCTTTCCATGCAATTAATCTTGTGGAGGACTATCTTAGTCCATGACAGGGCTTATTTTTTTGAAGACCTCTACGATTAGGTACCTCTAAAGCCAAGAATAAGGATTTAAAATCCTGATGTCCAGGCACCAGCAGCCCGTTTGGGAAGCAGGCGGGCCTGGTGGCCAGCCGCGGTCCCTGGAGCCTGCGGCCGGACGCCCTGCTCCGACACCAGCTTTCTCACGCGAGCCCCTCGCGGAGCCCGGCTCCCACAGAAACCTTCAGTGGGGCCCCGCGAGTGCCCCCAGGCCCGGCATTGGTAATCAAGACTCGCAGAAGCCAACAAGCTGCATGGGGCGTTGCTTCAATCTGCCGCTGGGGAAGAGCAGGTCTGGGCCCAGCTGGTCCCCAAGGTAGGCAGGCATGGTCAATAGGGAAGCTCCTCTTGCAGAAAGCCCTTTATTAGTCCATCCCTCCCAGCAAGGGGAAAAACAAGTTTAAGAGTCCCCTTGCCATTAAGCAAGACCGTGAAGCAGCTCTGTGCTAGTAGGAGATGGAGGAGATCCAAGGACAAGAACAGATGTGAAGCTGTCAGCAAAAAAAGAGCTTCTGAGGGAGGTGGGGGGCAGCTGGACAGGCTCTGGGGGTTTCAGTAAGGCCTGCAGACGCCAAGAGTCTTTTGTTGGGTTTAACCCTTAGTTTTAGTTGTTGTTCAGAATGGTGACCTCGCTGCCCAGGATACAAAACCTGCCTGCTGAAGGCGACGAGAGATGGTATGTGGGACCTGCTGTGTCCCTTCCGTAGATGGCACTGCAACGACCCAAACGCTTCGCTTGTCTGCCTGTGGCTTCTGATGCTATCAGCACTCATGAGCCCTTGAGAGAGCACAACTGAGGCTAAATAGTGCACCTCAAACACTACAGGGGTGATCTCTAGTCTTAAGAACAGCACAGAATTACGTAGGATCAGATCAAAGAGTGATCTAGTCAGCACCCAGCCATGGCCAACAGCATGGCCCTAAGGCAGAACATGGAAGGAAAACAGACCTAGAGTGTGTCTGCTTGCATGCTGTATCAGCTTCGGAGGAGCTGGGGCTGAAGACACCGAGAAGAGATGGGATCTTTATGTTTAACACTCCTTGATGGACTTTATTTGGTGAATTCTTCAGTTACCTTTGCACTTATATGAATTTTAAATCCACATAAACCTACATGACCTTGGCTGAAATGTAACTTCTGTCTTTTCTCCAGGCTGAACATGAAGTCAAACGCCTTGCAGGGCATTTTAAGGAATTAGTATGGAAATTATTATCTTTTTGAGTAGGAACCAGCTGAGAAGTGCTTACAAATGACAAGACATACGAAATCCTCCATTATCTTTCTTTTTAAACATAACTTAGGGATGAATATACATACAAATGCCACAAAATCAGAATCATTAATGCTGATGATAATAGTCAGTAATCTACTAAGTATCATTCCCAAAACCACCAGGAATAAGACATCAATTCACCTGGCTCCATTAGCAACAGCCAAACATCATTGAAAAACATCATTGACTGGAAACACTCTCCAAAACAGATTTTGTTAATTCATCTAATTTACAGGAGTATCAACAAACTATCTTGATTCACAGAGCTAAAATCCTTTGTGAAACCCACAAAGTCAACTCAACAGCGTGGGTTTTCCTTGGATCATTACGCTCACCTTACCACGCAGTGGTAAGTGACAGTGGTGAGTGGTAAGTGTATTTCAGACAGCAGGATCCTGAAAGCAAAGCAATAAGCAGCTAGACACACCAAGATCCTGCACAACCCACACACTATGATAAACACATCCTTCTGCTTTAAAGGGTAAAGAAAGGTGTATTTCTACATAACACAACTGTTCCAACATTTTTTCAAAATATTTTATGTTCTTTCTTCAGTAACCTAAAAATATTTTAAAAATTGTTTTAAAAGCAGGATCAATATTCTGATTCCACCCTCATGAGTAACTTTGGTTGCACATATAGTTTTTATAGTTTTCTTTCCAACTATACTCCTACTATTGACTAAAATTTTAACTTGTAAATACCTCCTAAAAAGACATGTTTATTTATCATTCTGAAATTTACTTTGGAATTCTTTAAAAGTAAAAATGTAGGTCATGAATGCATACAATAATCAAGCCAGATTTATGATTATGGCTATGAAGAAATAGACTGTAGATTATATCTGATTAGAATATTTTATTTATTATGTAGAAAGTGAAAGATTTATTTTGTGCTTAAGCATTCATTTCCCTTTTTTTTGTTTTTTTTTTTTGTTTTCTGTTAAGGATGTGTTAGCTATATTGTAACCAATGAAGAACTTTAATGGATTTTGAAACTCAGTCCTAAGTTTTGCCATTGCTCAGCATGTTATAAGCTAAGGATATCTGTCAATATAAATGTCTCTTTGAATACTTCTGAGTGGTGGTTCTGTAAGAAGAAATTAATCATACGATGGCTAATCATAGGATATGACCACAAACCTTCAAATGCAGAAAAGAAAATAATTTCAATTCATGCATCAAGGGCCAGAAGTTCAAGAGGAAGATAAGAAACAAATAACAAGTAAAGATAAGAAGTTCTTATGAGCACCATATTTTCCCTGCTTTATAGCCTCCTCTTTTGGACTGTCAAGCTCCTCTGGAAGCAAAGAATCTGCATAAAAACCTCCATCTCTCGCTCTCTCCTGTGAGTTTTACAGTCTTGAGCACTAGGACCCCATATGCTTGAAAAATAGGAATATATTTTTAAAGTCAATGTGCTCTTGCCATGTTCACTAGAGGGATGCAGCAGAATTAGTGAAAAACAACATAAGTCCTTACCCTATACATGGACTAGCTGATTCTCCTCCACCTCCCTCACAGCTCCTTTTCACCTGCCCAAGGGATGAAGGCCAGGTCTTGCCATCTTACTCTTTCCTCCGCTTTGCTTCTGAAGTCCCTACAGCGAATTCATTTACAGGCCCTCAGAAAGCAAGAGTAAAGCAGCTCTAAGGACTGGCAGCCCCTAAGAAACCCCAGTTTAGATCACGAATGCGAGAATACTGCATAGACACCAGCGATCACAAAATACAGAGGCAGCTCCTGGCAGGACAGCAAAGGGACGGAGTACCAAGAGCCCCCACTGTTGATAGCCCACTACCCTGCACCATTGAAAAATCTTCTGCTATATGGAACTGCTTGCAGGTCTTTTCCTGCCCACTGGGATGAAGATCTCCCAGGTCTTTACTGCCAACAATGTTTAAAGGCTTTTATCTCAGATGGACTCATGATTCTCCAGTTTTGCTGAGCATGTAAGACACTCGTCATCCTCACAACGTGCTCCAAAGGTTGATTCTCCTTTCCTCCCTTCCATCCTCACATCAATCTCTGCTGCATTTTGGTTGCAAAATGGTCTACAAATAAAAAGATTTGCAATGAAATTTGCTTGAAGTGCAGAAGCTGACACAAAGCTGACATAAAAACTGGTCTAGCTCAGCACCAGAAGGTGACTACTACACTTGTTTTTAGAGAAATAGATCATTCTCTAAACTCTCTAATGCTAACTAAAGGCCCCTTGTCTCTTAGGAGAGCTTCATACGGAACCAAGGAAGTTTGCCAAATGATGGTCTACTCCAGCATTCCCTCTGCCATCTGGCCTGAACTTTGAGCTTTGATTCCTGATGTTAGCACTCTAGTTTCTTAGACATGTGATCACTTTGATCTTTTTCTAACCCACCAGCACACTAAGCAAATATGGTCTCATATATGTCTTAGAAATTGGATTTTTTAAGGCATGTATGGAACTTAGGTTCACAATCCCATTGATTTTGATGGGAATTGAGCATCTAACTCCCTTACAGTCTTATGAAAATCCAATATATATAATATCTAAAGAGGAAACAGTAAATATAGCCCTTTTAGAGAACAATGATTAATGTGAAAACAATGATTAATGTGAAAATATAAATAGGTTCCAAGAATGCTGTGGTGGCTCAGCTACAGTATGCATGACACAAGAAGTATGGGCTACGGGTTGCCTGTGGTTAAACTGGTCAGTTGTTTTCCCTGCTAGATCAGGAGCTTGTGTGATGGGCTTTCCCACCAGCGGCCTGAAAGTACCACTCAACAGATACTAACAACCATTTCAATGGCATGGATATCAACTCCCAGAAGGTCCTTTCAATTCCCCTAAATTACCTGATTTAGTTTTCATGACCTTTGGGCTTCTTTTGGAGGCCCAAAGACAAGCACTGGTGTTTCTAAACTGGAAAAAAAACTCCAGACACTTCTGCTGGCCAGACAGAAAGACATAATTAAAAATTAATAATAAGAGAAACTTACAAAAATAACTTTAAAGGGATTTTTTCTCTTATTTTGCTTTTTTAAGGGCAGCCCTCATTAACTTTTCTTGGCTGTACATTCAACAGCAGTGACTACTTGGCACTCTCATCACTTTTTTTTTTCCTGGGTGGGCAGCTCTTGTGTAATAAATCATTTACCAGTGCAGAGAGTGATTCAACAAAGTGTAATATCCTCTTCCCTGGCAGTTTGTCAGCATGGACACATCAGAGAGGTGTATGCATACACGGTCTAGCAGACAGACCTGTGTCACTATGACCATTCCTGAGGCAGGCTGGACGAGAGCCAGCTCCGATCCAGAAGCTAACCCAATGCTCTTAGACTTTTGCTACTAAGCCCAAGTGACCTGCTAGCTCAAACTCTGTGGCACAGCAATGTAATGGCTGTTTGGGAGCTGGCTCACATCTGACCAGCCTGGAGTAAGAGCAGCATGAACTTACGTCTTGGTTAGAAGGAGCACAGTGACCACCTTGGCACGAAGTCCTCCTGTCCTGTGAGGTGCAGGAAGTCCTGCTGGACTCACACTTCTGCAAGGTAGGACCTTCTGCCTTGCAAATTCCTTTTGACTTTGGGCAGACTGCTGATTCTGATGCCCTGATGCTTATGAATCTGCCAACATGTAGCACCTGGGACAACAGGACTGATGCCATCTCTCCCCAGAATGGCACCTGTTGGAATAAGGCACCTCCAGAGGCTTCGATGAGAGTCCYGTTGAGCAGGGCCTGCTGGCCTGCAGGAGACCACGGAGGAAGAGAGCCTGCTTTTAGGGAATAAACTCTCCCCACACCTCCCATTACTTGTCTCCCTCTCCTTTCAGGTTGCCCACAATCCTTTGCTAAATATTGTCCTTTAGAAATCCAATGTATAAGAGAAAATCTTTCTAAATATACATGTGCCATGAGCTAAATTATAACGTTGGTAAATAAAACATACTCTTTTCCTACTGAAGTATTTTTTTTTTCTGTTTGCCTTTTTCTCACCTTTTTATTTTTTTTCTGCCCTATTTTCTTTTTCCTTTCCATTTTCCACTTTTAGATTCCTATTTCCTCATCTTGGGTAAATGAATATTCCAATTCATTGTTCATCAGCTAGTGTCCCACACATGTTTGGATCAAGCCCAGCGCTAATTTCTGATATCCGTTTCCCTCTTTTGATCTGTTCAACGGCAAAAGTTACTAACAAGAGAAGGGGGTGATATCATTCACTAGCTCTTTCTGCGCTATGCCTTTCCCCACTGCGAAGGATGAGCAAGTCGTGCTTGCCTGAAAATTTGCTCAAGAGGGCAAAATCTGTAAGAGGTCTAGTGGACAGATGGCAATAGGGCAAGGTACCATATTTAAATCAACAGAGCGTAAAATGTCTGGAGGATTATTGCAGGTATGGATTCTGGTGGAGACTGCAGGTAGAGATTCCTGCTCTGAGTTTGACTGGGTTTGGAAGAACACCCTGGTTCCACTTCCAGCCTGTCCATTGCCAAAAAAAAAAAAAAAAAACAAAAAAAAACCCTGAAAAGCAGTCAGATTCCTCCAAAGAAGACTGGATAGAAATTACTGTTCTGCCCTCTTGAACTCCTTGCAGCTCAACATAGCCTCTAAGGCTGTTTGTTTCTTTTGCATTACAGAAACCGGCCTTCACATGGGCAGGTACACCAACCTCCCARCATCGCTTCCCCACCAGTGTGCTTTTGTTTTAGCAGCCTAAAAAGATCATTGATGATAGCTGGTGAAAGACACATTGTGTGGCCACATCCTTTTCCCGACTGCAACTGGTTAGAGAGTAGAGCTGCACAGCCCTGGGAATAAGGAGCAGTGTGGGAGAGCCACACTCTGCTTCCGAGTTCTACTTCAGCCTTTATTTTTTGTGTGTGGTCTTTCATTTATTTATTTATTCGCTTCATAGTATGATATGTTCTTCTTTCCCAGCTGTTTTCATGGTTTATGTTCACCGAGTTGTTCCTTCTCCTCCTAGGTACAAAGCAGAGGAAGGGAGAAGTACCTGAAGCAGATAAGAGACGAGAATGGGGCCATGAGACATCAGAGCACTGATGGAGAGGAGACTACGGTGGGTTGGGATGAAATAAGCCAGGCAGACAGAGAGAAAAAAATGATGCTTGTTAAGGAGGAGTTTGGATGTAGGAGTTTCCTGTACTAGAGGAAAGGCAGATCTTGATGAAAACAATACAGAAAAGGAAGGAAGCGGTTGTTTGGGTGAGCAGGAGACCTGACTGCGGCTGCAGATTAAAGGAGAAGCTGAGCCAGGCTCGACACAATCATCAGAGCTGTCAGTGGGGGACAGGAAGGCCATAAGAAGAGGGGGAACCAGGTGCCAAAGGCAGAACAGAGGTCTGGGCAGGAGAAACCCACCCCTAAAAACATATGAGCCCTCCAAAGAGAGATGCTGATCAGTGTGCACATTTTGCTATGCAGAGGACAGAGGAGGTGGTGAATGCCCCAAACCATGCTTTGAAAGGGGTATTTGACTTGATTTTTATGGGCATCTATGCATGTGACCTCTCATTTTGAACTGCCTGCATCCAGCCTCATGAGATGCATAGCTCAATAAAGGACAATGTGCATAACAGCAGACTAGTTCCTGGACAGTCAACAGCTTTCAAAATCTAAAAACATTGTTAAATGCAATGACAAACAAATAGGAAACTGTCAAATGGTGCTCATGAACTCAGCTAGCAGATAAAAACGGATGAATTAGCTTCCAGAAGTCAACTTCAGGTTCCAAAATAGAGAAAAAAATGCTTCCAAAAAAGCTTCATGTTCTCTCTGCAGGCAGGGCGAGAGAAGATGATACCACTTATCTCCCAGGAAAGAGCAAACACGGATGATCCCTCCTGTAATTTTCAGGATGACACAGAGGGTTGATGCCAAGTCTGACAATATGTTGCTGAGTGAGTGGTAGCAGAGAGAAAGTGACTGTGATAGGAGACAGCATGGCAGGAATAAACAAACAGGTACTGTCAGCCAAATGCTGAACACTGCAAATGTGCCACAGCAGATGCCCTCATTAAATAAAATGCAAAGTCACAACATTTGTTTTAGTGGTGAAGAAAAAATAACCCAGCATGCTCTCATGATTTCAGAGTGATTGATTTTCATGAGTAATAGGAATAACTAAAACTCTAGTGATGCTTGATTTTTAGCCTGAAAGTAAAAACAAACACAAAAAGAGGGAGGGTTCTCCCTCTTCAATGTGAACAGTCTTCCTCTGAATCTTTCTTTAAAATTAATGTTTTCCTACCTCTTGCCTCCAATGGGACATCTTCACCAACTCAATCATCTCAAAGACACCCTGCGTGCCACATAGAGCTGAACTATCTTTGCATGTACGTAGTTTCATCAGTGAAGAAAATGCTAACATTTGGGTGAGGATCTCTCCCACTGCTCTCCTTTGTGCTGCTAAATGCTGCTGGAAAGGTTCCTCTCGTCTGCTCACTTGGTCCACCTCCCGGTGCATCCTTCTCTATTCACACAACAAACAACGAAGGCACCTTCTCAACCTGCCAAGCAAGAATCTCCAAATATTCTCCTGCAGGATTAATACTTGCTAAGAGGTGCTAATACTGAGGACGGATTCACAGCAGGGCTGCCTGGCTCCTGCACCAGGCAGTCAGAATTACGGAA
The DNA here is from genome assembly GCA_003342815.1 of Eudromia elegans. Lineage (NCBI taxonomy): Eukaryota > Metazoa > Chordata > Aves > Tinamiformes > Tinamidae > Eudromia > Eudromia elegans. The sequence goes on from PTEX01000042.1 coordinate 1,624,649, forward strand.
TGGTTGAGGTTGGAAGGGACCTCTAGAGATCATCTAGTTCAACCCCCTGCTCCAGCAGGGACCCCTAGAGCACGGGGCACAGGGTGGCATCCAGGCGGGTTTGGAAGATCTTCAGAGAAGGAGACTCCACAGCCTCTCCAGGCAGCCTGTTCCAGGGCTCTGTCACCCTCACAGGAAAGAAGTTCTTCCTCCCATGGAAATGGAGCCTCCTGTGCTTCAGTTTGTACCCATTACCCCTTGTCCTGTCACTGGTCACCACTGAGAAGAGTTTGGTCCCGTCCTCCCTACATTCTCCTCTCAGGTACTTATACATATTGATCAGGTCCCCTCTCAGTCTTCTCTTCTCCAGGCTAAACAGGCCCAGCTCGCTTAGTCTTTCCTCATACGATAGATGTTCCAGTCCTTTAATCACCTTCATTACTCTACGCTGGACCCTCTCTAGAAGCTCCACGTTCCTCCTGTCCCGGGGAGCCCAGAACCGCACCCATGTACTCCAGGTGCGGCCTCACCAGAGCTGAGCAGAGGGGCAGGATCCCCTCCCTCGACCTGCTGGCAACGCTCCTCCTGATGCAGCCAGGATCCCAGTCACAGCTCCCTGTGGTCTCCCGAGCCTCATCACGGCTCGCAGGCTGCATATCCAAGCAGGCTCTGCTCCAAAATGTCCTGCACAGCTCTGTCCTCCATGTGAGCCTCCATTTGATACTCTAGAGAACAAGGGAATTCCAAGCAGTATTTATTAAATAAGTATCATATGGCCTCAAGATCTCTGTGTGACATTCAGCGGCTTGCTGAGAGGACTAAAAGGGCAAGCAAACCCATGAAATGTATCAAAGTGCTTGGGCAAACAACTGAGAAGATATTTAGTCGGAGCAGTCTGCCTGTGGCTCAGTGCAGATTTTTTCCTACATCTAGATGTGGATTATGCAACATGCCAAAATATGAGGATGATGTCCTGGTAAGAAAAAGAAAATCTGCTCAGAGGACATCAGTCAGGACAGACAGATTGCTAAAATGGAGTCAGAAAAACCCTGGGGCTAGTGGGGTATGTTACCATCTACATAAGCCTATTAGGCTTGTTGGTTTAAGGAGTATTTATGTAATACAAAATAAAAATTAATATGGCAGGTAAAACAGAAATAGAGGACTCTCTGATGTCCCACCATTTGTTCTTTGCTCAATGTATTTGGCTAAGAGAGCAATGCTCTGAAGAGAGACGCCTGTGTTCCTGTGAACACACCACGTCGGACACTCGCTGCAGAAGGTTTGCTGTCAGGCTAACACAGCCAGGGAAAGGACCGAGAGCAGGAAGGTCCCATCGACGTGTAGTTCCCCTAGAGTTCCATGCAGAGAGCTCAGCGTGGAAAAACAGACCCTTTCCTGGAGGGGGACACGTTACAGAGACAAAAACTGACCACGATGCAGAGAGATTTCTATTGCTACTGTGCAGAAAATGAGGCTTGCTGTGACACAAATCAGCCTCATTAACCCCCGCTCCGGGTTTTCCAGAGGCTTCAACAGTCTATAATTTATGTGGAGGATAAAAATGAACAGGACAGTTTTTCTTCCAAGGTGAGGAAGCTAAACTGGGTAGGAGACTCAACTGGCCAGTGTGATAAAAGCTGAACCTCCACCGTACCTGAAACTACCTTGGTAAAAGCCACTTCCTTCTTACTTCATAATGCAGCGAAAATCCTGGACAAGCAACGACCATTCGCCTCTGCTTATAACTTCCCCTATAACAACACACATTTTGCACATATTACACATTTCCTCCCAACTAGTACGCAAGGACTTTACATGTGCACAAGCACAGTCTCCTTTTGGGCAGGGTGACTCCATCTATATAAAAGACATGAAGTTTGACCTCTAAGGCTGCTTCTACCCGTCTAAGGAGTGCAGATGCAAGTTTGTAACCAGTGATGATCACTGCTGAGACACTAGAGCGAGTTTTATTGAAAAAGAAAACTGAAAAGCAAAGCTGAGACACTTGTTTTAAAAGAGGAGAGTTCTGCAAATAGCTGCTGGGAAAAGATCAGAATTTTGATGCTGTTCCAAAGTCCACTGCCTAACTGGAGCAACGGGGCAGGGCTACGTTTCTGACGGTGCTTTTTGTCAGGCGTAGCAGGGTGATACTAGGAAGACATCGCTGGGGTGCCAAGCTGCTTGTTTTCATACTTTGCCTGTAACTAGTTGCTAGGGTGGCTGCAAAACGGAAAAGAAAATCTTGAAAAACCTCTAACTGATATTCAAGGGGCTTAGAGAAAACTGTGACCCTGCAGGCAGATGGTGGTTAAAGAAAAAAACAAACAGGCAAGCTGGGCTGATGCTGGGATTGTGTTTCCATGGGAACGGGAGGCAGGGATGCTGCTGCCTAGCGCTTGACCAAACGGGAAGCAAGTTCAGGATTAGGATTAGAGAAGCGGCCGGATTCCTGCTGCCAATCAAGTGGTGTTTTCACAGCCCCAAATGCAAGACGAGGCTCTCAGAAGGCCTGCAGCAGCACTGTACCCACGCGCCTCCCCTGTAGCGTCCCTCAGTTTGAGTCCCTGAACAGGAGCACGGAGTGGAGCACCGGGCTGGCGTGCTGGGGGAGCGGTGGCTGCGGTCTCGAGGCGCCCGCGCCCGCCGCCCCACATCGCCCTGGGACCTGCCACACCAGAGCCTCGCGCTGCAGCCGGAGCCCCAGCTCTCCTTCCAGGCCTCCAAGAGGTGACACCGGCAGCTGTCACAGAGCAGAAACGTGGCCCATTAGGACCAGGAATTGCCCCTGAGAACACACCTCCCCACAGTAGCATTCGCATTACTGTTTGTGTACCTCATTCCCAGCACTGTCTTTGCAAGCATTATCAAATACAAACCAGTATCTTGCCCCATTTAAACACCTAGAGATGGATGGATGAATATTTCTAGAGTTTGATTTTAAAAAGGTCGTGTGATTTTTCCTTTCCCCACAGTTTCCAGAAACTTCTGTGGGTACCCTCGGGCTCTTTCTGCCCGAGCTGGGACTACCGGCGCGGTGCATGCTAGGCCGGCGAGTCTCTGCAGGAGCTGCTTTGCCTCCCTTCCCTAAGGAGACCAGGAATATTCATGGGGTGCCTGTCGGCGCAGCCTCGCCGGTGCCTGCCTGCTGACATCCCTGTGGGAGCCCGCTGGAGCTCCCGGTTGGGGGCCTGCGCACGGCGGGGGGGGGCGGCTGCTGCGCGGGCGCGGAGGCGGCGCGGGCACTTGCGCGGGCAAAGCGGCTTCTGGCGGCTGCTTTATTTTTAGCCGGCGGCGCGGCGGGCGCTGCAGGCGGGGC
>PTEX01000042.1:1628196-1799419 GCA_003342815.1 Eudromia elegans
CCCGCCACCAATGGCCAGCGCGCGGCTGGAGCTGCCCGAGCCGCCGCCCGAGCCGCCGCAGCCCGAGCTCGCCTTCGGCGAGGCTCAGAAGTGGATCGAGGTGAGCCCGCCCGCTGGGGCGCGCGCCGGCCGCGAGCGTGTGCGGTGTCCGCACGTGTGCGTGTGTGTGTGTCCGTGCATATGTGTGTCCGTGCATCTGCGTGTCTGTGCATCTGCGTGTCCGTGCATGTGTGTGCCTGTGCATATGTGTGTCCGTGCATCCGTGTGTCGCGCGTGCCGCCTCCATCGGGGACGCCCCGCTCGGTGATGCAGGTTCCCCCCCTCGCCCGGGCTCAGGCACTGCGGGCCTTTTCGTCCCTGCCGCGCTCTCGCGCGCGGCCCCGCAGCCTCCCGCCGCGACCCGCACTGCGCTTAATCCCTTAATCGCCTCTGCCGCTCGCCGCGCTGCGCGGCCGGAGCGGCTCCCGAAGGGCGCAGGTGCGCGCGGGGCGGGCGCGGAGGGAGCCGGGGGCGCGGGGACCCCCGTTCTGCTGCCCCGGGCAGGGTCGGCCCCGGCTGCCCGGGCTCCCGCGGCAGCGCTGCGGCCCCTGGGCCGGGACTGCGGCCTCGCTCTCCACGGGGCGGAAAAATGAGTCCCGGCGCTCGGGTTATGAAATGCGAGGACAGGCAGGTGGTGGGTGAAATTTAATAGTTAAATATTTAGGCGTGTGACAATAGAGTCGCTTTAAATAGCTTGCTGGTGCAGGACGCGCACGGCGGTGGTACAGACCGAGACACCCGGGTAACAGCTCCCTTCAGCCCCAGGCTTTCCGTTGAATCGGCAGCTTTCAGGAAGCCTCCATAGTTGGTGTTCCCAGCGGGGCTTAGGCAAATTGTTATGAACTTTTTCTTTTTTTTTTTTTCTTTTAATATTTCCTTTAATTCTGGGGAACACGCCAGGCTCTTGAGCTGCAGGTTCTTGGTGTATCAGGAGTAATGGTTTACTCCAGCAGCAGCCAGGAAGGTAATGCTGTGTCAGCCCCCCGCGAGTCTGTGCTGCCACAGTAAGGCTGGCCAGTGTCCGGCCACAGACACGAGGACAATAGGAACCTGAGGAAGGGCTTTTGTGGCCGTGAAAGGTGAGTGGTCAGGGAAAAGACAGCCTACGAGAGGAAAAGTGGAATGTAAGTGAATGCTGGAAGGTGAGTGCTGTGGGTTGTGTTTATCCTTCCGTATAACACAGGAGTGAGGGGCAGGTGCTTCGCCCTCCGCACAGTGCAGTCCTGCTGCCTGCTCATGACGGCAGGAGCTCGGTGGCTAAGCACTGCTGCGTAGGTAAGGGAGCTGCCAGCAGTGTCTCCGGGCAGGGTAATCATTAAGGGAGTATAAATCTTCCTGTTTAAGAGCAGGAACTTGTGGATCAGGTGGAAACTTCCCTCTTGAGCAGTTTATCCTGCAGTTCTCACGCCTGTTCTTGTGCGATCTAGGGCCTGATGAGAAGAGCAGAAGACTCCTGGTGCTGTCAGTGCACACCAGGGAGGTCCACGTGTACAGAGGAAGTTCCATGTACCTTCTTATGCCTATTCACTTTTTAATCCCTGTTTGGCTTAGGCTCTAGAAAGCAGAAGTTTTTCCTGTGAAACTATCACTAGGGTTGACCATTTACATTTGGATGATTTGGACTGAGGAAATTATGCAGATTGCAGCACTTCTGCCTGAAGTTACTGAAAAGCAACAGCCTTTTAGAGAAGAAATGTGAGGAATGAATGTTGTAGGTATCACCAATCAGTGAGCTGAACCCTATTGATTTGGGTGAAAACCAGAACTTGGAAGTGGGGTCATGCTGTGCCCCCCAGCTAGTTCTGCAATGTTCTCCAGTTAACTTATTCTTTGGCTGACAGATGTTAGCAAATTTCCAGCATAATGTCTCTTCCAGACCAGCTCTGCCCATTTAAAAGGACTTTTCTCTCAAAAGAAACTATTTAGTGATGATTGTAAGAAGGTTAGTGAAACTTTTAGCATGGAGAAGACAGACTTAGCATAACTATGAGGCACCTCAAAACCTGTTTTGGGGTATAATTAGTGCCATACAAGGAAATTTTAAGCCAGAGATAGGCACATCTAAGAAACTCAGAGCTGGCTGTGCATTTTGATTCCTGTGCAGTAACTGAGTCGTGTGACTCACAAGTTGGGTTCTCACCTGTTTCAAACACTGGTGCGAGCGCTGTCAGCGTTTTGCAGCACGGGTGGGGATCGGCCCTGGGACCCGCAGTGCCTTTATGCCCCGGGGGCTGGAGAGGGAAGGGCTCTTCCTCTGACAGCTGGGGAGCGAGGACATGAAGTGGTGCATGAAGTGGTCCAGATCTTCTGAAGGACTCAGGTACTTCCTGTCCCCTGTCCAAAGGTCTCGGAGATCCTTCTGTCCTCCTTAGGTGCCTAGCTTTCCACCAGAACAGGTCTCCTGGAGGCCAGACGTTTTCTTTTTCCTCTTCCAGAATTACTTAAATCTGGACCCCAGAGAGTAGGGGCCCAAATCTAATAGGCCCTGAAGTTTGGATGGATCCTCATGGGGTTGTTTATCCCTCTGGCTCATTATCTAAGAGCTCTGAACTAATAGTGCTGAGGGGTCCACTTGAGAAGAAAAAGGGCCAGGGGTCCAGTTCTCACTGCAAGGCTGCTTATGTTTCTAACAGCTCGTGTGTTTTGTGAGAGTGTTTCAAATGGTGATAGATTTGACGTGGTCTCTTCATTGCAGAAGATGGAATTTGGGAATTTTATGGGCTTTCATTCAACCAAGCCACTTGCAGTAGGAAACCAGAGTTTGGTGACGCTCACATAGTAAATTTTGCATGAATGTCAGCCATACCTCCCTCTGAGTAACAGTAATCCGGTCCTGTTATTTTAGTTTAGCCAGGCATGTGCTATTTCAGTGGAGAATGCCATCTTAATAATAAAATGTACCGTATTAGTAGCACTCAGAAGACTGAAAATAAAGGCACCAAATGAAAAGCCCCGTGAGACCGCTACATCAATCTGCATTATTAAAGGTGCAGTATCTCATTTCAATTACCACATCTCGGGTTCCCTGGAAGATTAGATCAGCCTTGTGAAGTGTAATGGGTTACTACGGCAAAATAAAAAGTCTCATTTAATCTAATGTCCTGTAATCTTAAAATGTCAAGGCTCCCTAGCCGGTGTATTTAAGCAAGAATAATGGATGGTTGAAAGATCCTGTATATCAACAGAGTTATTCTTGCCTCAGAGATTCATAGGTGTAATGAAGTTGCACTTAATACTGGTGTAACTCCTCGGGGTATTGCTATCTCGGGATCGCGCCGCCGGGCCTTGCCTCATTACTATGCCTTCCCCTCCTCGTTGGGACCTGATTCAATTAGCGATGCCTTTTCCATAGACTTGTATTCCTTGGAAACTTCGCCAGCTGAGAAGAACACTTCCGTTATAGTTATATGGTAATGTAACCATAACAAGCCACCTTCTCTCTCCTCTCTGTGTTCAGTATTGTCTTTGCTATCCCTTCAAGAGGCTAAAAGGCAATAACTTCTAGTAAGTGCTCCACTTTCCTACCACTGGTATTCCCTTAGGCAGTTCTTTTTGTTAAGGAGAAATTTGCCAGCCAGAGAGGTTTGATGGGTGTTCTTTTCCTTTTTATTTTTATTTTTTTTCCCTAGCTAAACATTGATCTGGTTAAAACTCTGCTACCTGCAGTGTTGAAATCTGGGTTGGTAACAGTAGTGGTGCTGTTAGCAGGAGAGATGGGGCCGGACGTGTTGGTGCTTCTGGATGTGTCACTTCATACAGCTCTAGAGACATGTCAGTTCTGCATGGCCCTATCTGTGACCTGACACCAGGATTTAATGCCAGGAGAGTGACACAGACCTATCAAGTCTTCACTTCATGTGACTGTCCTGTGTTAGGGGTCTGGAAACAAAACTTCTTTAGCATGTCTCTCATTGGTGGGGGCGAAGTGCTGAAGAGATGAGGCTTGGGGCTTTCACTGCCAAAAATGAAATTTAAAAGGAGGTGGAAGTCGTTCCTTGGCAAAATCTGTGCTATCTGCTGAAGGGACTGGGCAGGATTATCTGCTGTAGAGGTCTGGAGCTTGAGGAACAGTCAAGTTTATTTTTATGACCTTCAAGATGTGGCATGACACTGCATGGAGTGCCCAGACTTTGAGAGACATGAAAGATACAAATGCTTTATATATAGAAAAAGAATTGGTTAAGCTAACTAATTTGCTGAGTATGTGACTAAACTGTATCCTTCAGGAGTGTGTTTATTTCTTGTTATATGAGGACATCTACATTTACCTTGCTTTGAAGCAGACTTTGAATCCCCGTATAGGGAATCTAATCCCTTTGGTCATTGGTAGTGTTCCTGGAACAGTAGGGGTTGGAGCCAAACTGGGATCTTGGGGTACCACTGCAGTCTCACCATTACTTGGGTAGGAATAGGTTAAATACGAGTTGTTTTGTGCTAGGACTTTGTGCCACGAGGACTCCTGCTTATGGTGCTTGCAGGAAGGATGCTACGTGTGTTTCCAAATCAACTACGTGAGCAAAGCAGAGATTCCAGTTACCTCAGTGGGCTTCAGACCTTGTGCTTGAGCTTTAGAAGAGACTTTTGGTAGAAAGGGTGGGATTCAGGCATTTAACTTTCTAGGTGATATTAGTCACAGCTCTCCTTTCATGGCAGCTCTCCACGCTAGTTCCTTGGACTAGAAGAAGCCTATGCAAGTAGCTCAGGCAATCTTGTCTGATCTGCGCACAGCTGAAGTTAGACCAGGTGCATCCTTTCCAGTGTCTATAAAGCAGCCACAAAGAGCCAAGAGATTTGTGGCTGACTTCTGGTGGGTTTGAACTCAGAATAACTTCGCAGTGTAGTTAATTTGTTCTGTACTTGGAGAAGAGTCCTCCCTTATTTTTATCTCTACATCTCCTCCAAGGCAGTATTTCATGTCTGCAACAAGGTGGATGGGATGCTCTTCATTCTGGCTAAATTAGTCAATGGGTGAAACGAAAGCCAAGTTCATTTAAAGAGGGCAGGAGAACTTGTCCAAACTCTGTGATCCCCATGTTCAGGCTATCACCTCCTAGAAAGCTTTTCTTCCAGTTGCTTGGCAGCCGACCCTGTCTCCTGTACACATGGGCCCAATTTCCTTGTCATGAGATCAGTCTAAGCCATGTTACAAGTAGCCCTTGGCATGAGGGTGAGTGTGGGTGGGAACAGTCAGAACAACGATACTATTGATAAAGGGATAATGTCAGGAAGTGCGGGGCTGAATTGTTAATTGTCTTGAACCTGAATTAATTTCTGTTTTCGTTACTAAAATTTTGAAATAAGAAAAAGATGTGCCCTTAACACCACTGTTTGGAATGTCATTATTATGCAACGGGTGTTGAAGACCAGTTGTACACAGCTATTTAACCTCATTCCACTTGTTCTGCCAGTGGTAACTGCATTTTTTTAAAGAAAGTATTTGTCCCCTAGGAATGGAGGTGGAATGTTTCCCAAGTAAGGAGGATAAATAGCTGATCAATAGAAGAAAATTGTTTTTACCTTCTAAAATGTTGGCTGATGGCTAAGAAATGGTCTTTCACAATGAGTTATAAAATTATATTATCTTTTATTTGGAAAAGCTGCCAGTTTACAAACTTTGTCTTTGGCATGAGATTTACAAACCTGTGAACAAATTTGCCTACTGCGTCTCTGAGGATGTCCCCACAAGAACAGTTTTAGAACAGCTTTACTGAAAAGACAGAATTGGTAGGTGAAATTGGTAGATGAAAATGTAGTTTTCATAGTGCAGTTAATGCAGCATAGGGGAAAGGGGTGGAAGGGGTGAGTGGTCTAGCATGCAGACCCTGATGATCTAAGTTTTCCTCCCTTCTCCCTGCACTACATCATTAAAAATAATAAAAAGTGCTGTCTTGCCTTGCGGCACTCAGCCTCTTAAATCATGATGACCGTAGTGGTGCTCCTATGGTGCTAAAGACACGACAGCAGAATCGATAGCTGAGCCTCCTCCTGACTCTGTTGAGAATCTGGCCACGTTACGAGGGCTGTAGTGTGTGTCCTGGAGGCAGAGGGGCCTCTAAGAAACGCTCCCCAAGGAACAGAATACTCTCTGGCTTGAAATGAAGAGCTCTCCCGTTACTGAAATTTGTTTTATAAACAGAGTGAGTGTACTTCCCTCCACAGATGGCTTCATCTAGCAGTGCTGGCTGTGGTGCTTCCCGGCAAGGATGAGAATCCTAGCGAAGAGGTTCCTCCAAAACTCAGCCCTCCAAACGCCAGCAGTCTCCTAATTCTGCTGCAATGTGCAGGACTTCTGAAGGTCAGCAAAACAAGGACAAAGCCCTGAATGAGGGCCAGCAACAATACAGGGTGGGGAGCGAGTGCCTGGGGAGCAGTTCTGCTGAAAAGGCCTTGGGGACCTGGTGGGTGACCGACTAAGCCTCAGCCAGCACTGTGTCCTCACAGCAGTGAGGGCTGGCACTCGTGCTTGTCATGGGCATGGCCAGCAGACTGACTGAAATGGTTATTTGCCTTGACTTGGCACTTGCTGGTCTGCATTTGAAATACCCATCCAGTTTCTGCTCTGCTGGTACGTGAAGGACGTCAGGAAGGGGAGCGAGATGGTGGGGACTGGAGCACTTCTGTAAGGAGCGGCTGAGGGAACTGGGCTTGTCCAGCCTGGTGAGCTGAGAGCTCTGGGGACACCCAGCAGCACCCTCAGCTGTCACCCCCTCCTCCTACAAGGAGGTCATTGAGGTACATGGACAGAACACGACGGGCTACTCGTAAACTGAAACAGGGGAGGGCTTGACCTAGAGAATTGAGAGACCTTCCTGTTGAGGACAAGCTGCAGGCTGGCCAGAGGGGCTGGGAACCTCCACCCGTGGAGGCTTTGGTGCCTGCCTGGACCGAGTTCCAAGCAGCCTAGTCCAGCCTCAGCGCTGAGCCTGCTTTGCACGGGAGGCTGGACTGGAGGGCTCCTCAGCCCCGTCCCACCAGGATTGTCCTGTGAAGCCCTGCCTTCTCGACAGGAGGTGAATGGATGTAACGGAGATTGTTTGGTTTTTTTTTAATGCAACTTTGTCGATTACTTATTGCTGTTGGGCTTAGGAGCCTGTTTACACAAAGAAGATTCTTTCCCATATGAATGCACATCTCCTGTGGCTTGAGAGAGACATTTTCAGGATATGCTACTGAGTTTCCTTTGTGTGCAAAATACTTTCAGTTTCCAATCTGACTATTTTTAATAATTTTATTTTAGAAAACAGTAAATATGATTGATTGCTTTGGGTTGATGAGATCTTTTTCTTTCTTTCTTTTTTTTTCTTTTTTTCCTTCCTACTTGGAATCTCATGCCAAAGACAGCTTCACTTTGAAAGCAGCTTTGACAAGCTCAGGTTTTGAAAAATAGTATTGCTGTGGCTTGTGGGCCGTAGCAAGGTTGTCGCTGATGCATAGAGAGCTCAGGAGCAGCATGGAGAGTGGAAGCAATTATTTAATTCCTCTTTGTGCGGTTCAATGAGGAAGGTAAAGAGGAAATGATTTCCATTAATCTCTCCTTCCTAGACATTTCTCATGATATTGTTCCATGCTGGAAATAAGACAGGATTTTTCCATTATGTGATCCTACAGTGAATCCAGGAACAGCGTGAAAGGAAAAAACCTCAGCTGGGCCTTTACTCTCTCCTGTTACAACCTCAAAAATCTCCCCACCTTCATTTGACCTTTCTTTGGGTTGCAGAAGAGTCCCAGCCCTCTGGCTACCCACAAGCTGTAGAGAAAGGGGCTGCGCATACTCAATTTACTGAAGAATATAAAGCTAAAAAGGAATCCACATCCTGAGACTGTGAATACTTTCCCTCTTGTATTTCCTTTCCCATAGGTGTTGGTAGGGTACTGCAACTATGAGTAGCCAAAAATCTGGCTGGATTAACATACTGTTTTAAAATATATTAATTTCAACCTTTCTTCTGTTCATGTGCACATTGTGGCAATTCAAGATTTTCCCCGCAACAGTGAGAGGCTGAAATCTGTATGAGGGGTTGATACAAGAGGATTCTAAGTAGCTTTTTAGATCTGATGCTTTCAGCAAAATTGCAGGTCAGTGGCTTTGACATAAGGTGTTGATAGTGCCTGATAATGCACTGCCATGAGTAGCACCTTACAGAAGAGGGTGTGTGGGGACCCCGTGACCCAAAGAGGCAAAGTGCATCTTTTGATGTTGGAACTTTCTATTTCCAAAGTAGCAGAATTGAGGAAAAAAGCCTTACATGTCCTTTCCACTAAAACCAGGAGGCCAAGGTACTTGGGAATCGATTTGAATTTCTGCAACAGGCCACACACTGGCACAATTAACTGTAACCTTTACTCTGACTTGAGAAGCAGAGTCTTACTTTTACGTAACAGAAGGCTGATGGCCATAAATAACTGATTTTGTATGGGAGTAGAATAGCCCCAAGCCTGCAGAGGGCATGGGGCAGAGGTGAAAGCCCCTTTCTGGTGGTTTAAGCTGCAAACATTGTTTTTCAAGCAATTTTCAGGAATTTAGAGGTCTTTCCAAAATGTCTTAAAACAAATGTAGCACAGCCCCCAAATCTATAACCTACCACTTCTTCATCTTGTAGCTGGGCACAAATGTTCTGGGAAATTGCTCAGCTAGTCACTCTGATGCTGAAAGTTCTTGGAGGTCAAGGTGATGCATTTTTAACACCTGAAATACTGGTGTATTGGGTGCCTTCCCCCATCATCAACAACAACAACCAGCCAAACAAAACCCACTTCTTCCAAGTTTCTACTTGACTGATCTTGCAGTGTCCTAAATTAAAGATTTTTCAACCCTCTTCTGTTAGAGAACGAGAGCCCAAACACCTAGAGAAAAGCACTGAAGCTCTTTCCTCTCCACCTTCATTTTTCTTGGATAACTTCCTGTTTGAACTGTCATCGGTGGCTTGCCTTTGTGAAAATTTCCTTCGCTTTTCTTTTCTTGTTCCCTAATTAAGAACGGAGCCGTGATGTGTTAGCTGCAGGCTGCTGCTGGGCAGCGAGCGCTCGCGCATGGGGCGGCAGGAGCGAGGAGCCCGGCGGGTCTCGGCTGCGGCGGGGTGGCTGGCGGCGACGCCGGCGGCGCAGGACTCCAGCGCCTTCCCGCGCCGCTCGGTGTGTCCTTGTTCCCATGCAAATGCTGTGCCTCCTTTTGGTGGGCTAGTGTGCCGGAGACGGGCTTGCCTCCGGAGCTCTCAAAGCCTTCCTCAAGTCCAGAGGCATAAGTCTAAATACGTAATCTAGGCAGAAAAAGTGTCAGCAAATGTAAATATATATATATATATTTATATATATGTATTTATTTTCTGATTTTTTTAAAAAAATTTTTGGTTTTGGAGGGGGAATGCTCGTGATTCAGGAGCATGCACATGTGGTGCGTGTCTTGTGCCAGTGTTAGGGTTAATTAAAGATAGCCAAGAAAACAGACCGATTCCCAGGATAATGTCACCAACAGCAGGAAGAAGACGGTGTCAGAACTGGTGAGTCATAAAGGTGTCTCTGTCTCCTTGGTTGGAAGAAATGACATAAAGCACCAGCCTAACATCCTACCCCTCCCCAAAATCATTTTTAATTGGGCAAAGGGGCCTTCAGTTTTGCAATAACATGAAAAAAAGTAATAACTCAACAAAGTTCAAGCAACTCAAGTGGTCTTTTATTAGAAACAGCTTGGCTTTTCTAAAGAGAGGCAAAAATACCCTCAAAACATTTTAATTATGAACATGCACATCTTCRGTCTTGCTTGGGCTGTAGCTTTTGCCTCTCCACGAGCAGCGCCGCGCTGCCCATGTTGCCTCCCTGGCTGGGTGGCAGGGAGAATATTCCGCCCCCGGAGCCGGAGCCGAGGCCACGGGCCGTGTCACGTTTCGGCCTCCGAGGCGCCTGGGCACGCAGCAGGCCGCGTCCTCGGCTGGAGGTGGCCGCTGTGGCATGGGGGCTGCTGGCCCTGGAGTGCCTTGGATTGGCACAGCACAGCTGAGGAGCTCGGAGATTCCGCCCCACGAGCTAGGAGTAAGGGGAGTAGGGTGTTAAAAATAAAGCAGATGGAGCTTGAGAGAGCCACAAGTAGATTTACAAAGTGATTTCACCTGCCACGCTTGGGGTTTTTGGTGGTTCCTTCTCCCAGGAAGCAGGCGCCATGTCTGCAGGAGTCCACTTGCTCTTGGTGCTCTTCAGAGCACAAGTGTGCCYGAGTGTGCTGAACAGCAACACGCTGGCTGTCACTGAGAGATGAGTGTGTTGGGGTTGTRAGTAAGTGCTTTGAAACTTCACTTATTCCCGTCATTGCTCCTCATGAGGGGCTCCAGAGGAGAAGGTAAGCAGAAGCCTCGCAGAGCTGGGTGACTTGATGAGAGTTCACAAGGGCAGCTCTGAGAAGACCCTGCAGGAAGATTTAGTGGAGAGCCACCAGCGCTGTGGGATTTTATCCGTTAGTTTCCTTTCGTGGCAGCTTGCTGGTCTCAAGTGCACGTTCTGGTTAAGGGCAGATGGTGCAGTCTCCAGCTCTGGTAAGTGGTATTCGCCCTGTAGCATGCAGGAAACTGCTGTGTGAAGAACAGGGAAGGTTTGAGGCCTGGTGTGCACTTACCCTGCTCCTCCAACTGTGAATTCCCCCTGCCAAAAGTCTAATGAGGTTTTTGGAGGGAAAGAACCTATCTGGGAATTTCTAGAATGAGGCAACTGGCTTTTTTCTTAGTGCAGTGGCAGATTATTTGGACTGATACAAGTGAGAAWCAGAACTGCAGCTTCCTTCTTGCTCACACTGCAGACCGCCTATTTCTTCCTCATTAGCAGCCCATCTGACTTCATATGGGAATTTTAGTTGGCCAGAGCTCTCTGGGCATTTTACTCGCTGTTTGGGCAGGGGGGTCATTTTCTACAAACTACCAAGGGGTCACGACTGCCCCGCTAATCCATCTGTTAATACAGAGCACACGAGGGGAGCTAAGGGGCTCGATGCGTCTTTGTCACATGGGTGCAGCCAGCTCTCCATAGCCTGTGTGGACCAAGGGCTTTRGGCATCTAATATTTGTGTGGGGAAATGGGTGTCTTGAGCTTACTTTGATAATTTGCGTGTAGTTGGTGACCCAGGCTCCTTATACCTTCATAGRCTTTAGTGCATTTAAAGCTTTTTTTAATATAAGCTGCGTCTTGGGCTTCTCCATGGGCCTTGTTTTTGGTGCTGCTAGAAGGGCTCATAACACTGTGCTGCCATTTGAAGCACTATCACAGGCCCCAGAATATATTTCTTATGTAAGAATTTCAGTATCTCTTATTTCCTGGGCTGTACCTGGGAACTGAACCAAGTGGGTGAGGCCTTGGCACAGCACGGCTGCTGTGCCCCGAGCTCCTGATGAATGTGCTTGAAATGAACCTTATCCTGTTTCACCATTTGCAAAGCAGTCCAAATCTGATGCAGAGAAAACAAATTTAAGAGATTTAGTAGAGRGAAGGGAGGAGATGAGGACAAGTGCAGAGTCAGGATAAAGAGCATCAAGAAAAACAACCTGTAACAGATTAGCACTTCAGATAATATAAACTAGATTAAGCTTTTCCAAGCCAGGAGAGATGCATCTCCTTGTACGGGAAGTACACAGCAGCAATACTGCTGCAGATTTGCCTTCGGCAAGCCTAAGCAGAGCCTAATAGAGCTTCTCTGTTATRTAATTTCTGTGAGTTTGTTTATTTTCTTAACATTTTTTATATGCAGGCATTTCTTATCCCTTCCTACCTCAGTGGAAAGTGAGAAGTACTGTGCACAGCTCTGTACAGACTGTTCRCATCTTCTCTTTGGAAAAGATTTGAGACAACTCTCGGATTTGCTCTTTGTGTGGAGGTTGGGCAGAATGTATCACTTTCCAACTCCAGGCAGTTGTTCCTCCAGCAAACTTGAACAGGATTTCACCTTGACAGCTGTTCTGCTGACCTGATTCCTCATAGAAGGCTCTGCTTGGAGTGTGCAGTCAGTTGGCTGACCCATGAAGCCAGTAATTCTGTAGTGCTTAGAAATTTCAGCTTCTTCTGCATACTTCATCTTTTGGAACTTCAGCTTAATTGTTGGGTGGGTAAAACGTAAAGATTTACCATAAATGCTTTTTTTTTTTTTCCTACCCCTTCTTCTTGTCCCGACAGTAAGCCCAAACCTTGGAAGCTGACTTCTTTCAGCATTGCTTGTTCTCRGGCAGCACAGATACCATATTTGTGCTTTGGGCACTGTATACATTCCCAGAACATTGGTGAAGTCCATGAGAAGGTCTTTCTAAGCATATTTGAGTTTGCTCCTTGAGGATGATTCTCTGTAGCTCCTGACCTGGTCTGTCTTGGGCAGCGTGGTCCTCAGGAGGGAATTCTTGCAAGGGCGGTGGCGATGGTTGTGCTGATGGTGCAGATGGCCTCCTTCCAGCCCGGTGACCCCTTCTGCTCTGCGGGGGGTGATGGCATCTCTTGTGAATACACGTACTCCATGTGTAGTCAGAGGAGAATACTGAGCATATGGGGATTGTTGATGCTTCAGCCACCATTCCTCTCACTCCTCTGGTGCTCAGCAGTCAAGTAACTACCTTGTGCATTATGGTTTGGGAGCTCTGGTTTTAAGCTAATATACTAGCTTGTTCTTCCTGTAATTAAAATCAAGAGTCACTTCTGTTTTGAATCGGTAGCTTAGTTTGTCCTGGCTGTGGTCCAGGTGGCACGGAGAGGCTTTAATTCCTTCTGCGTGTTGTTTTGCTGCTGATAAGCAGGTGAAAGGAAGAGCTCTGATTGGGGTGTGTGCTCTCACATCTGTTTCTTTCTGAGTACACTGCTCACTGGCCTTGAGTCTCTTACATGATGAAGGGCATGTTAAGAATATTGGTCCCTCGTGGTCTTCGTCTCACGTCAGCTCTAGAGACACCGATTTGCACATTGTGCCCATAGTGTTCTGTGTAATGCTAGAAAGAATTGTGATAACCTCTGGATGTTTTGGATGCCAATATCCTTTTGCGTAGCCTCATCAATTTGTTCCAATTTATCTTGCTGCCTGAGAGCCCTGAATGAATTCGATATGTTTCTGGGGAGCATTTCTGCCCTGGGTAGCCATGGGTGTGAAAGCAGAGGAACAAATGTGATTTTCATTATTGGAAAGAACAAAGCTGCAAATAGAAGGGCCAAAGAAGGGATGATCTTTCCACAGAGAGTAAGATCCACTGCTCTGTTCAGCTGAAGTGTCCTGTGTTTTTAGACTTTACTGACTTTGGTGTAAGATGCCACATCTTATATTGGGGAAAAAAAAGTGTGGAAAAGGYGTGTGTTTGTGTGTGAAACCTGCCGCAACAGAAGTCTGTCTCTGGAAGGAGAGAACAGTGTTAAATCTTATTTTAAATAAATAAATAAATTCCTGGTGCCATGTCTGTAAGCAAAAGACTCATCCTTCTGAAATTAAAGAATGTATATAAAAAAGGACTTGTTTAATTAACATTTATTGTCAGAAAGATTTACTAGATAAGCATTGAGAAACTGATATTTTTCTTAAATGGGAAAGTCAATATATACAGTAGATTTCTGCTGAAGTGCAGAGTGTTTATACTTCAAGCCTTCTGCGTGTGCACTCGGCTCTCCCGAGGATGGTGCTGAGATGCACACACAGGGCGGGTTGGCTGCCTTGGCTGGTGACTGGCACAGTTGGGGGATGTTGTGCACATCGTGCAGCTGAGCTGGKTGAACGTGTGAAGGGACCATGGCTTTCTGGGCCTCTTCTCTTTGTGATTAAGGGGAAAAATCCAACCCTGTCTCCCAAAGCCAAAAGCTCAGCAGCACCCTTTCATTTTCATTTAAATGATAGTTGTATAGAAGGGTTTACATCATCCTAGTTGGTTTTTTTTTTGTTTTGTTTTGTTTAAATTAGAAGCTTCCCTTAAGACAGCCCTTCATATTCTGTTTCTACTGCAGTGTTTCAGGTTGTGCAATGCTCGGCCAGGCTGTGCAGAAGATGCTGGCCATGCGTGCCCTCTGTCTCCGCTGGCCCCCTGCACTGTGCTCCTCTTGTCCCCCCTGCATGAACGGTGTCTTGAGGGAGTCCCTGTGAGAGTGGGAGAGCTGGAGCTCCCTTGGGAAGTGTCCACGGCAGTCCTGGCTCCATGGCCAGCCCCAACACGCACAGGCGTGTGCGTGAACTGCTCTTTCTTGCCCTGGGGTTGTGCTGCTTTGGGAGGAATTTCATCTCTTTGTGGCTGGGTGCTTTATAAAGTTGCTGTTAAGAGGTGGCTCCTTGGAAGTCTGTCTGATGAACATCATTAGGGGATCCTTCAGAAAGGAAAGCTGAGCTCTGAGACCCAGTGTGTGGTCAGTCCTCAATCTCTGTGCTCAGGCTGACAAATTCCCGTGTAATCCCCGTGTTGCCAGTACTGCTGGAGTTTGACACCCTCTGGCCGTGGTCCAGGCTGGAGTCAGGAATCTGGCTGGATGTGACCTCTTTAATTATTTCATMCCTGACTCAGAGATTTCATAAATGTGTATCTTAGAAGATGCATATTTCTGTCTTTGGTGATAGCTTTTCATTACTAGCTTCCAGTAGCAAGCCTGGATATTGCCTAACTTTGTCCTTTAACACTCTCATTTTAGGATRAGTTTTGTAACTTGAGATTTTGAGTGGCTCCTTCTGGCTCTTGGTAATCTTTTTTATTATCACAAGATTATATCCTTAAGTTTTTGCAGGAGACTTCAGAGTTTTGCCTTAGAAATTTAGTGTGCATTGTAGAATAATTGGCCTTAGTTCAATTGCTTTGCTCTCTTTTGTTGTAGCTTTAAGTTAAGTTGACAGAAGTAAGTTCCATAACCCAAAGGATAAACATCCAGCTGTTTGCTGAGGCAAAATAAATTACCTGCGTTTCTTTGATATAGTGCATGATCTCTTTTTAATCTCTTATAGTTGCTTCTAATACCATACAGACCAGTTGGTATAATAATGAACAGAKATGAAGAAAGCTACATATATTGGAAGACCCAATTTCCCGAACCAATAGAGCTTTCCTGTGGGCAGTACCTGAATGAACGGCTTCATGCTGTTGTGAACAGTAGAGCTTATGTAAGAAGACAAGTGAATGCTCATGCAAATGATAGTCTTTTATATACATAGAGTATCTCTGCTACACATGCWCTAATGCTGAAGTTTTAACCTGAACTAAAGTCCAGCTGGGCTGTTTGGCTTCTTCCATCAAATTTAAATTAAAATTTAAACTCTTAAACTCTCTTTAAAAAAAAWTTCTTCATTTGAGCATAAATTTTATTTGATTGTTGTTCTTTGGCAGTTCATGYCCTGTCCTATGCTTGCAGCATCTGTTCAGCTGAATTACACGTGCAAATACACAAAAGCAGCAAAATACCTAAAGAATGCTGTATGCTCCCTGGAGCAATGGATACGTTWTTACTTTTCTCATACAGTATCCAGCATCTCAGAACCTGGTCTCACTGAAGATTGCTAAATGCTAGTGAATTGAGACTTAGTTTTTGAATAATTGTGTGTCTAAGTTTCCATCTTTAGTCCAGRAGAACGTGCTGAAATTTGCAAGGTCAGGCTTGCTCAATAGCAGAATAGTGCCTCTGCAAGCTCAGTTCTTCATGTGCATGCATATTAAATACATGGTTGCTTCTGTGTTTCYTCTGAGCATCTCTTTAATGCACAGTGAATAGTGCTGCTCTTAATGAACAACTATTCAGTGTTTCACTTTCTCCTTACTGTTCAACGTGCAGTCCTATGCCGTGTTTATTATGTGCCATTCAAACTCAATCCTAAAGACAGAATTACTTTCTCAGACTTCTTTGGAGCTTATCTCTACAGTATCTTGCAAAGAAAAATAATTATTTGCAAATACAMATCTCATTTCATGGCATGGCTGTAAGTACAGGGGCCGCGGCACAGAGAAAAYAGATTCAGGACTGTATGGTAATTTGGGACTCCGGAGACCTTTTATTCTCTGCGGTGTGCTTAGCATTCTGCAGCATGGTGGGGGCACAGCCGTGGCTCTCGTCCATGCGCTGGCATGCCCGGCACTCTAAGTGAATGAGCAACATGTGACTAGCGAGCAGCTACCGAGAGCTCAGGTTAAACGACGAGGCTGGTCCCACAGCTGAGTGCTGTGCTCAGAGCCAGGGTGCTGTTCACATCCCAGCAGCCGTGCAGCTGCCCGAACGGCGAGACCGTCTCTGCAGCTTCTTGCTGCTCTTTCCCCGCTCCACTACCTGCCTCTAAATTACACAGCACACGAGGAAGAGGCATTGCCRTAGCCTGAGCTGTTTCTCTCTGGTTCTTTTTCTGGTTTTATTGTCAGCATTTTGCTCTCGGTTGTTCTCGGACATTGTCTCCCATTTTCTCCTGCTGTCGCAGCCSCATCATTCCCAGCTTTAAAGCAGGCAGTGACGTGCCCGAAGCAGCGTGGCTGCTGCTGTTGCACGTTCCAGAAGTGTGGGCCGCCCTTGCTGCTGCTGAGGGGTGGGAAGCAGCTCTAAAATCCCCTTGGACTAAGAACCATCCTTATTTATTTACTTATTTATTTGTTTTTACCCTGCCAGGATAGACTCCTAGCAATTTATTTCCCCTGCTAATACATAGTAATCTCCTGTCATAATTAATGCTTTGACCAGGCATTGTAAACCTTCTGTCTTCCCCTCCCTGGAAAAAGTCCATCAAAGATCTTGTCCAGCATGAATTTCCTGGCTCACTATACACATTTCAATTGGAATATAGTGTATTTTTCATGTTTATGATCATTTTTTGGAAGCGAGAAGAAGTTGTGATAGATTAGGAGTTCATACTTCAGGAATTTTGAAATGACCTGTAGTAGGAGAGAGGGCTGGACATGATATTCAGTAAATCTGTCCTGTTACATGGATACAGCTATTCCTTGGTGTTTCTGAATTCTCTAGCTGGAATTCCTAGTGTGAAAGTTAATAGATCAAAATTGGTCTCTCATAAGGCTTGGAAATCTGTTCTGTCAGTTAGTCTTAGCAATGCATCTGCTTGCTATTACCAGATGATCCTAAATCTGTTTTTGTCTTGATATCATCTTGAGTAATTCCTGTAATTAGAATTAAAAGGCAAATAGAAATTATTCATTTGATATCTACTGTGATCAGTTTTTGTAGGGTTACAATACTATTAACTTGGGTCTCTTTAAAATATCTTGTGGCAGATCTGAAGCACAGGGATCTATTTTTAGCTTAGACACAATCTTCAAATTTCACTTTCCTCTTTCAACTCAACTACAAGCTGTAGAAGCTGTAAAAGGCTGCTAGGTACCTTCAACAAAAATAGCCATAGGACAGTTTTTGTAGCACTGGAAGCAGAAGTTGAAGAGCACTATTGGAACTGCATCTATTCCTAGGAACCATAGTAAATTTTGCTGCRTCCTAATAATCAAGGAACAAATGCAGTGTTGCAGAAGCAGGAGGACTTGGAGGATCCAGGTGTGAGGTGACCCTGCAGAGCAATAAAATGTTTTGAACTCAAAGCAAAGCATGTTGACGTTCACAGATAGTAGGCATTTCACAAAACAAAATATCCTGTAAGGAACCTGGGATCAATCTAAACCATGTTCCCTTCCCCACCCCTTTTCCCTTCTTTTGGGCATGAACTTGCAGTGGAATTGTAGGACAGTGCTGTCTCAACATCCAGCTCTTTCGTTGTAAAACACACTGAATATTTGGAGGCAAACTCTTTGTCAGCTCAGATCCTGCTCCTTGGTGATCTTGGCCCTTCGTGATACCAGTATGCCCAATGAAAGGTGGCCGAGGCTGTGCATTAGGCACACGCACAAGCATGCACTGAAATGACACTGTGTTCCCCTGCAGTTAGTTCTCATGAGGCTCTGGGGACACGTATCCAATGCAGGTAGAAGGTGAGTTTCTGTCTTRCCTTAGAGAATCAGCTCTGTCCTGGAGAGTCTTCAGGTTTTAAAACATTTTAGCTATGTGGAAGCTATGTGGCGGCCATTTAAATGTTATTATGGTAGAAGCTCGGGTTTTGTATCTGCCTTTGTGCTCTGACTGTAAAATGAGCAGGCTTATCTGAAAGAAAAGCTACAGGGAATYAGCAAGCTATATATTTAAGTCGAAGTAAGTTTTAGGATGCCATTATAAGCCTTCTATTACCGTTTTAGTAAGATAAGTGCTGATCAGAAAGGAAATCTTATCTGTCTGCCTTGGGAGCGCGGGGCTGCATCGTCCTGCGCTCCCTTGGTGTGCTGGCATGAACCCACCTCGCAGAACAATAGCCGCACTATGGCAGCGGGCAGGAGGAGAGGACCTGCTCCTAAGTGGGGACGCGAGCAGGCAACATAAATGTTGGCTGCARCCCTGGGAAAGTGCTTGCTGCTGGTGTCTCTTGTGGAAACGGGGAGAAACTTGAGATGTTAGCACAAGGTGGCTTTGTGCAGGTTTCTGTGGATGGCAGAGAGAACGTAGAAAGGTGCGTGGCCGACACTTGATAACCAGGCACCTAGAAAAATAACTTTTTATGTTGAATCTTGTAGGTGCAGATGATTTCTGAAAGACCGAGAATACACCCAGTTTCCCAGCGTAGCTGACCTTGAAGTGAGGGKAAGGGCTGGTAGGTTGAAGCTACTCAAAAAAGGAGTAAACAAGAGATTTTTAAAGCTGGAATGTGCCCATTGCACAATCTTGATGCAGACCTTATCTCAGACCGCTTTCAGAAAAAAAAAAGCCCAAATACAGATTTTTTTTTTTCCCTGTTGGCAAATGTGGGCATCATGAGTGGGACTTTTTTTCTCTTTTGCTTTATATGTGTGAGAATCATCAGCTTCACATTGCTGAAAATCAGACTTTCAGCTCTATAGAGAGAGTGGAAGAAGACTGCTAGTTAATCCWTTCTATGTTTTCTGGATGCTATTGCAGAAATTCTCACAGAAGACAAGCATAACTTAGTGGTCTATATCTAGCTAACCTCAGTCCTCAAATTTTGGGATATGGAGAATAGCAAATGTTCTGCAGGCTTATTAGGAGTCTTACTACTGTGGTTGGTCTGATCAGGGTCTCCCAGCATTTAAATTAAAGTGCTGCTACCCTGGAATGTTTGCAGGTAGCTCTGTAGTGTTTAAATTTGTTATTTGAAATAACTTGAACATCTGGAGTTAAAAACGAGAAAGAAAAAAAGAAGTGTTTTACTGATATCTTCCACTCTATGACTATCCAGTTCACACATTAAAAGTTACGTTGGACACAGTATTCCTAAATGTAAATATGAAAAGAATAGGAGGGAAATAAGCAAGTAAGAAATATGTATAAAGATTTGCAAAGTAGCTCTTAGTCACGAATTTGAATAAACAAAGTTTATTCAAGACAAGCCTTGAGTCATAGTCATATCCTAGCATTTCTTAAGGAGCTTGATTGGTTTTGTTTTTCTTCCAGTACATAAGTAAAAGTGACCATTACAAAGTCTAAAAACTAGAATTATTCTCTCTTTTTTCTTTTTTTTCCCCTCCAGAAATAGATCACTGGCTCACTAGAACTAAATAGCAGAGCTTTATGTAAACCGCTTGCTYGCTGTATTGTTTTTTGCCTGGTGAAAGATGACTTCAAAGTTTAAACTCATTCTATGAATTCAGTTCTTGAGCAGACATCTGTGCCTGTCAAAACCAGGAGAGTCACCATCTTTGTTTGAGGAGAAAATGAGTTTCAACACAACAATGTTGTGACACATTCACTGAAGTTCCTTCTTCAAGTGTTCACATGCGTTTGAGTCAAAGGAGGATGACGAGCAGAGACTGAAGCAGAGGTTTGAACATTGAATCTTGGCTGTCTTTTATTCYGCCTGCCTTATGAACGACATCGAGTACATGGTGCAGGACACCGGTCCTTAGATCCCGTCCCTTTCAGTTCAGGTAGGGGGCTGAGATTAGAGAAATGGATGCGGTGGCCTCCGCATGGCCTCGGCATGGCCTCTGGCTTTCACGGGCTGCTGTCCCGGGCCCCGGCAGAGGCAGCTTTCTGTGCGTGGAGGTCTGGCACGAGGGCCGGTGTCCGTAGGCAGCTCTAGCGCGAGTGCTGCCGGTGAGCGCTCCGTGACGGAGCGAGGGGGAATGCCGCGCATGGTGCTGCCTCGCCTGACCCTGCGGCCCGTTCGGAGCCGGGGCCGGAGGCGGGCGCCAGGAGGGTGGCTCTGTGAGGAACGCGACCCACGCCCGCGGCTCGAGCATGCCGTTCCCCTTCTAGAAGGGACGCTGAAACCCAATATCTCCAGCTGCGCTCGGAATTCCCGCTCCCTGCCCCTCTCCCGAGGCATCCGGCTGGGGAAACTGTGCTGCCCTCCTCCCCTCTGGCTGTGTCTGACCCGCAGGGCTCGCAGGCCTCGGCCACGCAGTATGTGATCCATAAGGTAAATTGCTACCGCTGCCATAACTAGATCTAACGAGGAGAAAATCCACCCTCACACACACACGTATACCAAGAATGGCTGAGGCTGGAAGGGACCTCTAGAGATCATCCAGTCCAACCGCCTGCTCCAGCAGGGACACCCAGAGCACGGGGCACAGGGTGGCATCCAGGCAGGTCTCCATCCAGGAGATCTCCACCTTCCCAGGTGCAAAGGGCTCCCGAGCACGATGGTTTGTAAGCTGCTATTTGCCAAGCGCCTGCGTGGACATCAGGCCCCAAGACGCTCCTAGGCCRTTAGTCCCCTGAAAGCACTAGAGCCCTGGCACCATCAGTACCTGTCTAAGCCCCTCGTGCACACGTGGCCGCCGCTCTCCCCGCCTGACTGCGGCATCGCTCTGCTCCTCCCGCCCTGCGCTGCCGTGCCCTGGGGACACGGCRAGCCTGCAGGTGACCCTGGGAAGCAGGGCCTGCGCTGATGGGCGGCGTGCCTGCCGGAAAGCAGGGTCGCTCGTCTCCAGCATCCCGCAGCGTGGTGCTCCTAACCGCCCGTGCCGCGTCTGAGGTTGACCTCACACCGCGGAGCAGGGTGCTCAGCTCCAACGCTGAAGTTTCCTGCTGCTGATACTTTAAAGAGGCGCCCTTATTTTTCCTGTTTAGTTCAAAGATGAGAATGCATTAGCTGGCTGGGTAAAATGCAGAGCTGAAATGACTGCTGGATTTTGACTGATGCACACAGATTTGAAAGAAACGTAGCTTATAAACTGCGACTTTGTCTTCTCAATATATTTATTATTTCAGAGAAATTAATGACAATTCCATCTTTCTCTTCTGTACGTTAGCCATCTAGAGCAAATATAGAGGTAAGGAATCATATTTTGACATGAAATAAGCTACTTGAATAACCTAGGCRGATGTTAGGCAGATACTGTTGGCTTATGGGGGTGTTTTGGAATTCCACTTTTGGGTTTTCCTTTTCTCTCCTCTCATTTTCTCAAATTTTTGCCCTTTCTAGAAATTKTGTTTGTGTGTGGTTTTTCTTTCTTTTTTTCTTCTTTTTCCTTTAAGGGGCAGTTGTGAAACTCTTGGAGTTTCTGGGTGTTCTTATTTGTAGCTGGTGTGTGTGTGGTTTATTTCCTCCACTGAATGGTAAAGCAGAGGGTGAGGCTAAGCCTCTTGTAGTAGCCTGCTTGAACTGCCTTTGAGAGAGTGGTTGTGGTTGTCTTTGAATTGATACAGGCAAAGAAAAAGTAACTTGGGTCTCTTTTAACTGCTCTTTGTTTGCTTGCGTGTCAGAAGGAAGAAGATCTTTGTGTTTCTCATCAAACTGTCTCAGCAGTGGTCAGGAGGGCGGCTGAGGTGGTCCTGCCTTGTGCCTAGTGCAGTGCTGTGCTCTTGTTATTGCTCACAGCTATTGGGCTGAGCTTCTCAGCTCGTGCAGTTAATCTGGTAGAAAAGGACATGGTCTCTCTTTTGCTGGGGACGTCTTCAAAATAGTTCAGGTTTGGAGCTTCTGGTCTTGTCTTTTTTTTTTTTTTTCCTCTCTCTATCCTTAAGCCTTTGCAACAAATCCAAATGACTCCTTCCTTTCA
The DNA here is from genome assembly GCA_003342815.1 of Eudromia elegans. NCBI lineage: Eukaryota > Metazoa > Chordata > Aves > Tinamiformes > Tinamidae > Eudromia > Eudromia elegans. The sequence continues at coordinate 1,650,204 of PTEX01000042.1, forward strand.
GAYAAATTTAGGAACTGCTCTCATGTTGCTCGTAGCTTGTGACATGCAGGAACTGCTAGAGCGGCAACAAATGTCTGCACAATGATATACTTGATCCCATTTGATCTATGGAATGCCATCCTCCCTCTCTCCTCAGATTTTTATTCCCAGCACCCTCGCTGCTATGCAGCCTGGTAGTTCGAGGTTTTGACAGCTCCTCCAAATGACAAAAAAACAAATGTAGCACATACGAGCTCKTTGCACATACGAGGAGATAATGCTGATTTGCTTGTTGCAACATTTGGCACTGATGTGCTAATTGTATATAGGCTTTAGGAATAAAATGGAGACTGGCATGTTGCATTTGCTCTGCAATGCACAGGGCACTGTGGGCTGCAGAGTTACTTCAACCGTACCGCATTACACTTGGTCATCACTGCTTTCTTACCCATGGCATAGCCCAGACTTTCATGGCTATGCAATTTCTTCCTTCCTTGGCTGATACTGTGGTCCTTCTGCTTCCTGGCTCTTGTWTTTTAAGCAAATGGGGAATGGTAGTGCTTGTTTTCCTGTCCCAAAGGATTCATTTTAGCAAGGGGTCTTTCCTCCCCTGCAGCTGCTCAGGGTTAGCAGCTTATTGAAAGAGACTGTTTCTAGCTTATCGCCTTAGGAAATACAGGTGTCAGCTGTCACACAAGAGTTACCACTGGTTAATTTAGAAATGATCATTAGACTCATTTCCAGTGTAAGATTTTCCCACTTAGCTTTACAAGACTTACCAATAAAATGGTATTCCTGGCAATCAAGTTATCCTGTAGCTTTTCAGACCACAACCTTAACACATTTGTGTTACTGATGAAGGTTAGATGGGCTTTGGGACAGCCCYATTGCTGCTGATTTTTCTCCTTTTCTTTTCTTAAATCTGAGGGTTGCTGTGTTTATTAAAATGGTATCAGAGCACCTTGGCTCTTGGTGTTGACCTTTGGTGTTCACTCAGTTCATGTTGCAGCCTTGGTGCTTCGTGGTTGCTGGTTTGCTCTTGCCACGAATGGTCCACAACCTCTTTCAGTAATGACCTTTGGAGGTTGGAGGTGTAAATAAAGTATGGCTTATGCAGGMGTGAGAGGTAGTGAGGATGTCTGATACTAGAAGCTGGACAGCTGAGGAAAAGGATTTACGTTCGATCTACTACAAATGAAAACAATGCCTACAAATTGGATTAGGGCTGGGGTTTGACTTTCTGTAGGTCGTATCTCCTGTGTCTTTACGGGCATTTCTGGCCAGATGCAACACAGAAAGTTGAAACCCTGCAGACCGAACCCAGGAGGCCCTGCGCTCACCGCTCTGCAGGGCCCTGGCTGAGCGGGCGGCAGCGCGCGGGAGCAGCCAAGAAAGCGGGAGCTCAGCCCGAGCTCGCTGGTTGAGCACCGAGGTCGTGGAGGTTGCCTCCAAATATCGGCCTCTATTAACTGGTGTTAGCGTAAGGGACCTGGGCAAGACTGTGCCAGTCGGGCTGGTCAAAGCAGAATGGCTATTGCGGAGAGTTCATGTAAGTGTTGTGTGTTTGAGTGTATGAAACTATGCCGCTTTTCAAGAGATGGGGTAGAATTGCCCTCTTCTCTTTCCTTACTATAAAATAACCTCCACCTACAGGCTCTTAAGAGTATCTATTACAGTAAAGCATACAGATGCTTTGCTCCCGTTCACTGTTTCTGATGTCAATTAGCATCTTCAAACAATAACTGGAAATGAGGGTCGAAGAAGTATTTTATTGCACTAAAGAAAATGTTGCTGTGCAGAGCAAAGCAGCAGCTGCTTATCAGCAAGGCAACATTCCTTGCCATTAGATGACCATCTTTGTGTGAAGTTGAGCTGCCCGGCTCTGTGCAAAGGGTCAAGATTAGGAATTGTTATTCAGCTTTCAGCAGCTTCAAAACATTTTGCCAGCATTTTAAGCATGTTGCATTAAATAGTATCTGTGCATGATATTGTAAAATATTTTGGAAAATTTAGAAGAAAGAATCAGTGGTACTCAATAGTCACTTGAATCTCTTAGAAAATCATACACACTGGTGAATTTTTGTAGTCATTTTAAAAGAGTTAAGAGGGATGAAAAGATCTAAAGGAGGAGTGTTGTTCTGCCAGGAAAAATTGTATTGTTAGAGCTATTTCAGAGGAGCAAATAACTGAAGAAATATTTGTGTTTGTAAATGTTTGAAGAAACTGTTTGTGTCTGGTGAATTCTAGTAGCTTTGAACATTTYTACTATTCCATCCTTGGTTTCATTTATAACTTCCCTCCCACGTAGTTCATGGTGTGCAGTTATGTGAATCTTGGGTTTGAACTGGTGTAGAAGTTCTCCATGAAGAAGATCTGCAAATATGGAAATACTTGGCTGTGCTAAATACACAGCTGCTATAGCTGGCAGTTAGCTGAGGGGTGTCTGGAGATGTGGAGTGCTGCTTTTGTGGTAGCCCATTACTTGTCTTTTAAAAATTAAAGACAATTCATAACTTATAAGTTGCTTCTGATAAAAGTGGTTTCCCCCCCCCCCCCCTCCTGCTAAAGGAGAACTTTATAGGCACCGTTTTTGCCTCGCTTGGTTTAGCTGCTCCTTGAATCAGCTCTGTACCACTTAGTACCAGGTAGTACCTTTGAGTCGACCCATTACTTGGCACAATTTTCAGTGAGTGGAGAGTGCAGGGAGTACTTTGCAGTTTTTCCTAGACCTTGTGGTTTCAAGGAACATAGCTGGCCTCCCTTACCCCCTGCATCCTCTGCACAGTACTGTCACACAGGAGATAGCAATTCCACATCTTGATAACTAGATCTGGGACGGGGCTGCATTCGTCATCACTGGAGACTCGGTGGATGTGGCCTTAGCTTCCTTTTGAATTGGTTCTCGAGGAGTGGGTATGATACCACTCGCTGATGGCTACCAATAATATCTGTTGTGTGCGTATTTCTTGATAAAAATACAATTTTCAGTTCCTAAACTAAACTTCTACTGATCCTTAAATTGAAATGCAAAACCAGCTTGGTGTTTAGTGGCTCATTTCTGCAGCTCAGACTGACATCTGTTTAAAACACCTTCTCCTTCTCTTAGATGCTTCCTGTTTCTTTCACACTTTGGTTGAGATTTTACTTACAGACAGTTCCTGGGTCTACTGTGCAGGATTTCCTCAGTGTCACGACTGAGACCAGGTGTGTGAATACACACACACACACACACACACACACACACACACACACACTGTCCTGTATGCACATACGTGCGCACACTGCTAGTGAGCTCCGTGATGCCTTGGATCTATATGGCAGCTTCAGGAATGCTGCCACTTGAAGGTACATGCATGTGCTATCTCCACTTTTGTTTCTCCTCTGTCTTTCCCTAATTTTACTTGTATTTAAGCAAAGGCGTATCAGAGTGACCTCTGGGATTGCTAGTATGAACATTTTAATTTTTCTTTTTCTTTTTTTTTTTTTTACTTAGAGCAATTCTGTCTGGTTTTGAAAAAAAAATATTCAGGAAGCTAGCTAATTTTCTTCACATTAGCACAGCCTTCCTATAACATTTTATTATTGTGAAGAAGGAGACCAGTGTGTGAATTTTCGTGGATGGTATTACATTGTTCTTGAAATGGAGGATTTTTTGTGGAMAATGATTGAAATGAATGCACTGAAGGAGTAGTTTTATTTTTCTTTTTTTGTACAAAATCATCCTCTCTAGTAGCCAAGCTGACAAAATGACATTAATCTTCTGAATCATTCGTTTCTATCCGATTCATTGTTTTCTGTTTTGATTTGGCTATGGATCAACTCACTGGTGGCTGTTCAGTGTTAGCAAATGATACACTCCTGTTGGGCAAGGACCTACCAAGCTTCTCCCTTCACTATTCAGACATTTGCTTTCTGACTTGCTTCCTAAATCACTTTGGACATTTTCTGCTCTTCCAGTRTTCCAAGTCCATGTCTGTTTTACAGTGCAGAACCTTACAGTGAACCCTGGAGAGCCTTGGAGATTGCCAGCCCAGAAAATACAGAGGGAGAATGGCCTTGTGACTCTGTTGTGGGTGGTGACGGTGATGAAGCCATTGAAGGATGACTCATGTCACGGAGGGACCCCTCTGGAGCTACCGCCCACAAGCTGGCAGGAGAGCCCGTCCTGCTCCTCATGGAGCTGCTGTCCCTGGCCAGCCAAAGCGAGGGGGAATTTCAGGGGGTGGATCCCACTAGATGTGTCTACTAATGACGCTGCTGCACTAATCCAAGAACTTTGATGGTTATATTTTAATCCTTTAGTACCAGGAGTGCTTTGGACTTGATTTCTTTAGCTTTTTTTTTTTTTTATTTCTTTTAGCTTTTGAAACATTTTGAGTACAGCTTGGTGTGCAGTTCAGCTTACCCACACCTAAGGGGGGATGTAGAACAGTTAAGTGCATGAAAAACTGTCACACTTTCTACTTGGGTGGAGACCGCTGGAGCGCTGGAGACCGCTTTAAATTCTGCACCCCAACCTTGTAAGCTCTGAAATTCCCAGAACTGCTGCTGGAGGCCGATGTCGGCCCTGAGGTCTCTCCATCCCTGGGGCTGTCCCCAGCCCAGGCCTCGCTCCCTGGTCCATGCGTCACCGGGACACCAGGACCTCTCCCAGAGCTCCCACAGCCTCGCTGTGATACTGGATGTCAGAGCTACCTGGAAGGTGACGGTGGTTCTGCGTGGTAGGAGCAAGTTGTCTGCTACTGTCAGAAGAGATGTGGGGAACGTCTTTAAGGAGTGGTTTTCTGGTCAATTGGTGTATTTCTCTCCTGCAAGCCCGGTCAAATAGTTTAGAAGAAACAGGTTTTCACAATTTGATTTTTTTGATAAGCATATTTCAAACTAAGACCTTGTTGAATTTACAGTTTATTGGACTGTTCTGACATATTTAATGAAATGGACTGTGTCTTTAGTGCCCAACAAAGCCTAACTGATCATGGCTGGTGTAACAGACATGTGGCTGAGAGGCTTTAGCAACATAATAAACTGAGAGGTCATCCACCCTCCCCATACATATTTCATCTTGAGCTAACTGAGCAGAAATGTATCACTAAGGGAATGATTCAACTACAAACACAGTGATTTTGTAATGTTGATTTTAGTGTCTGAAATTGTTGTCCCTTTTCTGCTTCCTGGATTATTCCTGCATCATATTCCTGTGACTTCTGGTGCCCATGTTCATGATGTGAAAATCAAATAAGTAGCTCAATACATGGTTCCAAGTCTCCTGATTTATTTGTCCGTTAGCATGAACAAATTAATATGCTCTTTTTGAGAAGAATAAGAACAAACTAAAAACTGCTAGAATTCCACGCAGATCTGCGTGAAATCTGGTAGCATCAAGCAGGAAAAAATGTCTGATTGTCAAAAGGTTGACTGTTGGCAAGTGTTCTCAGGAGGCAGGTCTGCTGGGAAGTGGGACAGGAAGTTTTATGGCTCTAGGTGAGGATGTCTCTTTTATAGCCCAGAGAATTAATTGAGAAAACGGCGTAGATCTTATGAGCTGTCATCTCAAAGTCAGACAGTAACTGGAAATTGCAGTGTCTGCTCCATGCTCGGTGCTAACTGGTGAAGCTTACAGAGAACAAAAGCTTCCACTGGCGTTACTCTTGGGGCTGTTACAGCCAGTATTTGCTGATTACAGCAACTGCAATGTTGTGTGGTGCTGGGCACAGATGCCTTTTCGGGTGATACCCTGTGGGGCTGTGCTGTGCACGCGTTGCCTGCTTGGGTCTCCTATGGCTGTTTCCTTACTGAGCTGCAGCACTCAAACAAAGACATGAAACTTCCTAGTACATACAACAACAGGGAGAGCCAGGAGTGGAAGTGGTGCAAAAGCCCTGCTGAACTGTCTCACCCGAATATCTTRCTAATCATGTTGGCTGCAAAGTGAACAACAGGTAAAATGTCCATTGGTGAAGCCTCATTACTGACCACTGCGCCTTCTGTGGCGGCTCTGTAGTGAGAGAAAGGAGAAAACGTGAACCCCATTACATTTCAGGAAGACTCACATGTGCATCCCTGGCCTGGAGCCTGCCCCTGTGGTTTTGGAGCCTGTCTGGAAGCTCCGCTATGGCCAACTTTTCTCCAGAACAGCTGTTCTTATGAGATTTAGAACAAGAAGAGGAAATCTCCCAAGAACTGCTGATTGTTGTGAAACTCCTTGCCATTTGGGCAGAAAACTTGCTTAAAAAAAWTAAGGACATATCTGCACTGAGGTGCTTAAATGTGTAAGTAACTTTGCATGCTTGAGCACTTCTGCTGCATGCAGAGGACTTCCACTTCTGTGCAGAAAATTGCTGCTGCACCTAAGTCTCTTGCAGGTTCAGGCATAAGTAATATTATGTTATTGAGCCTGGAATCCACAGATTGAAGACATATAGGCAGTTTTAAAATTATGGCAAAGCCAGGAACTGGAACAAGGGTAGGGTAAAATTGTGTTTTGAGTGTTTATGGGTCTAGAAATATGGACCTTAGTGGTATGCCTTAACAGTGAGGACAGAGAATGAAAGCTGAGTACTGAGAGGCATTGAAAGAGGTAAGGAAATAGTTTTCTTAGGTGCCTGTGGTCAGTCAAGTTGGTCTTTGCCAGTGCAGACCACTTAAATTACCAGCTCCTRGTAGACAATGTTCTTAAGTTAAGGGCCCAAGTTGGTTGGTATGAGTTGTTTTTTCTTGCCAACTGCCAAAGCTCGCTGAGTGTAGTCAACACCAGGAGGATGCAACTCCCTGAGATGGCATGACTCAAATACACTCATTATTTTAAATAGTCACACTGCAAAGCAAGCAGTAATACTCTATCAAAATGAGTGACTCTGTATGCTAGATGGACATGCTTAAATAGGTGTAAAAAGTAAATGCTTTGAATAGGAGTTTTCTTTCTGTGTTTTTTTTCTTTCTGTCTTTCTTACTCTCCTTTTCTGTTTTTTTCTCTCTCTCTCTGTCTCCTTTCCTCTGTTCCTCCCTTCTTTTTCACTTCTTCCATGAAAGATCTTTCCTTAACCTCCCCAAGTGTATAGGCACATCTCCAAAACACCGTACTAATTAATGCACCAGTTTAACAGCATGCAATCTGTAGTGCCAGATTTGGGAACTTTCCCTGCACAGATGGAGTCCCCCATCGCAGCCCTCCCCAGGAAACAGATGAAGTGAGAGACAGGACAGGCTTCGTGGATTTCCCAAGGGTTTTCACTGGTAAGAAGCTAAAGCCCTTCTGTTGTTGGGCTGGACTAGGCTTTCCTGTCAGCCTTCCATGTTTGTGASCCAGCCTGTGATTTACTTTTGGAGTTCACTTTCTGAATATGTGTGGCTTCCTATTGAAGGCTTGGGTTAAAAAAACCTCAACACTTCTTAAAATGTGGAATGCTTGCAGCTCTAGCCARCTTGTGGAATTGCTTTGAAAAGAGACAGCCTAGCTGCTCTGTGCTGGGAGATGGAGTCAAGAGCTGGTGAAACTCCTTGAAGTCCTCTCAGGACCACTCGAGCCCAAGTTATTTAACTTTCCAAGCCAGCAAAATTTACTGCAGGAGGTACAGGTTACTGCTTCGTTTGGCTGCCCCAGTMACATTAGAGCTGCTAAATTTTGAAGTGGTGTCAGCAGAGTGTCTCATGGAAGGAGGACGTGAGATTGATGAATGGAGTGGGGGTTCGTAACCAGTTTTAGCAGAGTGGGGCTAATCTAATTAGATTGGTAGACAAGGCAGGAAGAGCCTTCATCAGACACAGAGCGGTGTTAAAGTGAAGGGATAAACGTTTACATTACTGCGCAGGAACTAACGCGAAACACTCGCTATCGTTGCTGCAGTTACTCTGCAGATGTGGCTCGCTGGGATTTTGCAAGCTGCTTTCCAAAATGAATCTGGCCGCTTTGGTTTTTAAAGAATTTTTTTTCTTTTGTCTGTGAAAACATGTGGTATCAACCCATAAAAAAAAAAAGCACAAAAACCCAACAAAAACCTCTTTACTGCATATTGCCTTTAGCAGTAAATGGTTACCAACTGTATAAACAATGAAAAACTTTATGAAAGTCTGGGTTTTGCACATGTCTTGGTGTGTAGCATGTCTTCAGGTCTCTGAACTTTGAGTCGCACGAACTGAGACTGTTATATGGGTATGAGGAAGTCCTAGTCGAATTGAAGCATTTTTGTTTTGTTACCTGAGGTCATTTGTTAGAGTTTGACAACATAACTAATGCAAACCTATTTTATCTGAAACATCGTCCAGTGCTTTTGGATTGCAATGGGGCAAAACTTTGACCACACTTGAACCTTAGGCTTTAGTCTCAGTTATGGTTTGAAAAGGCAGAGTTCATTATTCATGAGCTGSGGAGGTCAGAATTCAGAAAGATTATTTGTTGGCTGGGGAGAACTCGCCAAGAGAGAGTAAGAATTGCAGGCATGTCCAAGCCCTTTCCTGAGCCACCGCTAGGGAGAGGTTTGGGGAGCTGCCGTGCTGCGGGACAGGGCTTTTCCTTGGGAAAGAGTTTTGCCTTGGACCTAGCTGGGACCACAAAGGTCACAGGAACCAAGACCTTGTTGACACTCTTGGTATTCTTTTTTCATCTTACATCTTCACAAGGGGCAGATCAGAAACTTTTTTTTACTATAAAACATATTTATTCTTGTCCAATTAGAACCATTAAATTAATATTTTCTATTTTGACTTTCCACTGATCTGAGTGTAGGCTGTTTGAAGTTGTGTAGATGGTGGTATAAATTTGGTCCTCTGCTTATATGTGCTGTTTTATAGGAGGAGTTCTGGTTATTAGGCAGATAGGTTGTTTGTATTGCTTGCTAGGGATCAAAAGCCTTTTTTAACACCATTTTCTCCAAATACTGCACATGATTTAATAAGCAGAGCTCAGGTGGTTCTTTGCTGAAGTGCTTTATTCAGTGACTTACTGTATTTGAGCTTTGATGTTTTATTACTGTGTCTCAAACTGATGGCTTAGTGACTAGGAGCTTACTGACCCTGTTTTTTTGCCCTTTTTTTTTTTTTGACCTTTTTGACACATTTAAATTCATCTTTTGTGAGTAATTCTTGGTGAATTCCTTGCTACAATCTATTTGTTTATTTATTTAATTATTTTGTAGTCTAGTGCATGCACGTGAAGCCTTCTCTTGTGCTGGGTATATCGTGCACATTTTGGTAATGTAGCAAATTCAAGACTTTCTGCTTTTGGTTGTTTTTAACTGAGCAGGCAGCTGGCTATGAAATGACATCAGAAAGCACACACAAGCCAGGAAAATGTTACACTCATGGCTAAACTGAAAAGATACACTCACAAAATTCTATTCTGATGGCAGAAACAATCTTTCCACCCAGGAAAGTAAAGTGCARCAGAGCTGTTTCCTTTATTCTCTGTAGTTTTAGTGGCATTACACAATAGTGGAAAGGGCTTTGTAGACCAGGTAGCTTGAATAGAGCTGTTCCTCTTTCTCCTCGTTGTGGATGCTGCCTAGACATATATGAAGGCAGATGCCAGTCCAGAAGGACACGGCTTGCTTAAAATTTAAGCTCTGTGATATTTTCATTTAAGCCCCGAGTCCTTCATTTCGTGCTGATTAAGCTCAAATTTAGCTGCTCTTTGAAGAAGCTGACTGATAAAAGGTGCAGCCCTAGGACTGGATTTCTTTCATGTTTGGAGATCTGTTGCTTACTTTGGTCCAAAAGATTTAGTTTACTGCAGAGTGGAGGCAGACCAAGTTGAGTGGCTAATAAGTAATTACTCAGGTGAAATATCGTTAAATATATAATGATATCTATTTATTAGTAATCTATGATAATATCTGCTAATTGTTGCCAAAGCCCTCTCCATGGTTGTGCGTAAGGGAAACTTTGTACTAGATTTCCTTTCTCTTCGATAGTCGCTCTTCTCCTTTTCATGCTTTTGCATCGACCCACCTCATACTCTATTCTGTGGGAGGGCTGCATGGTCATTTTTCAGACTGATTATGCTTGTAAGTGCATCTGTTCACCTRCTATTTGCTAATACTGCCTGCGAGAGCTAGTTGTGAGATGGAATGAAGGACCCTTCCTTGGAAAAAAGAAGCCCATTTCTTTCCTTTTCTCCTTGTGCGGAGTTGATGTTGAGAGAAAATGTTGGGTAATATATATCTTTTGAACAGAATAGTATTCCCATGAATATAGAKGGACCATCATAGATATATGCAGCTTTATCTCTTAAAATCCATGGTTTAATGAGCTATTATCCCATATTCTACATCAAAAAGGGAAGAGGAAATACATGTTGCAGGCTTACTCTGTCCTTGAGGAGAGTGCTGCTTGTTGCAATAGACCGGGAGCAAGGGCATGTGTAACTCTTATCACACGCTGAAGGGTCTATGAGGTGTCTGCATTAGAGTTCTTGCCAGCTCTGCACTGTTATTACCTTGCTGCATGGCTCTGCTAGCATCTAGCTGAATTCCCACTTGTCCTGCTGAGGAGAAGCTTTCCAAACCTGTTTTGGGTTCCTCCTTTCAATCCCATTATTTTTTCCTGAGCTGCACCCAAATTACAGTGATTCWTTGGGCCTCATCCAACTATTCTGTGCAGAATAGGAAACAGGGGCAACCATGTTATTCCCACAGCAGTTTTGCAAATGCAGATCAGATGACTCAAGTTCCTTATTTATTTATTTCAAAGCCTCTTTGGCAAGGATTTCTGGGTCTTAGTATTAACAACTATTTTGCCAGGTATCAATAAAGATTATGCATTCCTGAAATTCTCAATATTTTTCAGAGCTATCTGTGCAATCTGCTTCAAACTTCCAGCTGGACCCTAAGTATGGAGTGACTTTTAGCAGTGGAAGGGTGCTTGCTGTGTTSCCTGTTGTCTGGCATGTCGAAGCGGAGGAAATGGTCTGTCAAGGGATTTCCTATTTCTTCTACTTGAAAAATGAGAGGAGAGGATTCCCGATATAAATCTGCTCGCAGAAGGTGACCTCCAGGTTCGACCCTTCCTCGATCCATGCTTGACCTTAGAAGGAAGTCTGTTTGAACAGAGCCCAGCCCTGGTGCAGGATGTTTGGGTCTACAGTATTTCAGAGCCCTCTTTGCCTTATCCCAGTCAAATAATTCATTCAGCTTTTTCATCATGTGGTCATATTTTAAAATTCAAACAGAACACAAAATTAACAGATCTCTTTCCCTTTGACTCCCCAAGAACTGTACACAGGCTCTGTTATTTGAGCACTGGACATCTGGACTATGTTTCTCTTTGTGATAGTCAAATCCTCCTGTCAATTCCATGTATGTGGGAGATAGAGATCCTCAAAAATGGTAAACAAAGACTATGTTGTCCAATTACATGACTGCCTCTTTCATTTCTTCTTTTTTCATTTGTTCCTTTCCCATTTCCTTAGGAATATTGAAAAGCTAGACTGACATCACTGCATATTCTCCATGCACTTAACTCAGGCTGTCTCGCTCCTAGGAGTTCAGAGGGCAGCTCTAGGTATATGGGACCTCTCTGGAAATCTTGCTTGAAGTTGGGCACTGCAGATGGATGCCCTGTCTCCCATGCAACCAGTTTTTCCTTGCTTTAAGCAAAACCAGAGYACTGGTTTTGGTCATACTCTTTGGAACCCCTAAGTCATGGGTTCAGCATGTGACAATTGATGACTTTTGCAACAGCAGCTAAGAAATGGTGGCATTAAAATTGCCAGGGAAGRGAAGGCCTTCAAAGAGCAGTGATTACGTTCAGCTAGTGGGGCGTTATTACTGCTSCACGCTCTAGAGGTCCATGCTGGGGCTCAGGCTGGTCCCATTCTCTGTATCTTTCTGCAGACATCTTCCTAAGGTAGTTCTGTGCACGTAGCTTGCTGTCAAGAAGTTTGCAGACTTCCAGGCTGGTTTATCAACCATCCACCTAGCCGCATGCCAGGATGTTAGTTCTGAGATCTCACCCTTGTTCTTCTTTTCCTTGCTAATGTTGGCAGTCATCCAACCTTGTCATGAGCCTTCCTTGTACTTTGGTTTGCTTTTCATCCACTGTGTGCCCTGGAAGTGTCCATTGGACTTTGCTTGGCATTTTATACAAGGACAAATAGTGTCCTAATATCACATGCTAGTTTTAACATCCAGTAATGGACACAGTGTGTATTATGTATGCTAAACCTGGGAAGGGGGGATATTTATTTATTTTATTTAAGAGTAGATATGAGTAATGTATCTTAACAGAGTGTGCCACACTACACAGGAAGTCAAAGAGAATTGCATCCAGACTTCTTTAGGTCATTGACTTTATGCTGTGAATATCCATATCACTACCTGAGCTTGTATAGCTCCCTAACTACTTTGCACACCTTGGTGCTGTTAGGGACAGCTGTTCTGGGAGGCAGAAGAGGAAGACAAGAAAGCACCATGAGAGCAGAGCGTGTGTTCTCTGGCGTCTGTCCACAAACAGCCTTTAGGAGGGATGGAAAGAGGGACAGCTGGCTGAAGATGTCAAGCACCTATAATTGTCAGCTAAGTGTTTAATGGAACCCCAGAAAATAGGAATGGGAAGAGAATGGTTTCCTTTTAGGGAGGGTTATTGCTTCCTCCTGAAGAAAACCTCTCCATTTAAGGCTAATATTGTTTTTGGATCATACTTCAGTCAGGTCTGCAAAGCAGGTAAGAGAAGTCTTACATGTGGAAAAGTTGGAAGTATTTCTGTGCTCAATATGTGTCTTAAGAGGCTTAAATGCCAGAGCTCAGGCTGTATTCCATGCCTAGACTCCTTTGATGCCTGACGTTTAAAACTATTACTGGTTCCATGACAGGTGAGCTGTGGTGGCCAGTGATGGTTTTCATCACAAATCAAAAGAAATCCTTATGTTTGGTGCAAACCTCTGTTTAACCAACTGGTGCATGTGTTAAATAATGACTTAGTGCAGTAGTGTGGAGACATGCAAGATTTTCTTAGCAATCTTCAAATGGCAGAGCAGGGCATTGCTGCTGTTAACTCCAGCCCCTGAGAGATGAGGCTGCAAAGCTCCTCCGTGAGCTCGGCTGAGGGCTTCTGCAGCAGAGCTTTAGGAGCATCCCACTGTTTCAGCCTTTTGGTCTGTCTAAACATTGTCTGTCTAGAATAAAAGTACTCCAAAGGCTGCTGTCCTGATGTCTCTCCGTGGRTGGGGACCAAAGCCTTTGGGACGGCAGTGCCTGTGATTATCTGATTCTATAAAGTRTAACAGTAATTTCATACACTGAGTCATCCATAAGTTTGTTTATTTGTTAGTTAATACAAAATAGGATGGACCTTCAGAGCACTGAAGTGTTCATTTCCTCAGATGTTTCTACTGCCAGTTGCTTGAAGCACAGCCTTGTTATTTCCTACTTCTAAAGCTGTACCTTGAGCTTCATTSTTCACACACGCCATTGCTGGCTCTCCATAATAAAGCCTAAAATCAACTCACTAGATTGCTAAAGTGATTTTTTTTTTCCTGAGCAACTTTTYTAATAAAACTTGTATCTAAGACCTGGCAATCTGGCCTGTGTTTTCACACCTCCATCCAAACACTTTTGTTCTGTATGAAGGTTGGTTCTTGGTATATTAACCTTCAAATACAACCAACAAAAGTGGCCTATTTCTGTTCAGAAATTACACAYGTGTTTGCAGCAGAAAGAAGAGGAAGATATTTAAAAAAAAGAGGAATTCATCTGTAAGAGGTGGACAGAGGAACAGTGCATGAAGTCATGGTTCTATAGTAGTTGTGGGAGGAAATTTGTTATATATGGATCTGCTGTCTGCGCTAGCATAGTTTCAGAGAAAGATGATGTCTACGACAAAACAGACTTCAGACACAAGATGTACTGCCTTGGGAATCTTTTGTCAGAGAATTAAAATTTACTGAGCACAAAACAAACCCCATGAACATATAGGTGATTATCATACAACATTTTCCATGATTTTTTTTCCCTATATAGGCAGAGCACTGTGTTTGACGATGAGCCAGTTTGCCTTGGCCTGGGCAGACCTGCCTATATATGGAGGAGCTGTGTGGAAGAGCTGCTTATTAAGGGGTTAATGATCTGGAATTTCACACATAATGCAAAATGATTCTGCTGTATGCATTCTTTGGGAATTTTCTCAGTGATCTCAAAAGACTATTGTTTGCTGTGCTAGAATGATCCATAGACTAAACATACCCTGTTCTTTTAATTGGATGGAAAATAACTCTGCTAATTTGAGAAARCTGAATAAAGCAGTTGGTGCTACACACCAAATGACAAATCTTTTACAAGAGCTTATATAGCTTATCCTTTATATGCATCAGCAGAGCTCTAATATAAACATGTAATACAAAATGAAGTTGAGTTAGTCAGGATATGGCRTTTATAGTTCTATGCTTTCATAGTTTTCGCTGTTGTTTCACAGATACGTGCATGTTTTCACAGAGACGTGTATGTTCCCTTACCTGAGATGTGCTACTGTTTATTTTGCAAGGTAAGACACGTGTGGAAAATCAACCTTATTTAGGAGGCTGCTGCTGTGGCTGCCTGATGAGAACAGCTGAGTTTTCTTAGCCTTCCTCCAGCAGAAGCATCTCAAATGCAAAAGAAGAGAGCGACACATGTCCCTTCCCTGCCTCACCTGTGTGGGGAAGGGAGGAGAAAAGAGAAGGGTAGAATGATCTTTTAGTAATGACTAAATACTTGATGTAGTGAATCACAGACCTTTACCATCAAGCAACAATGTTGTCCTATTTTGGCAAGAGCAATTGCATTCCCTAGTAATCYACTATCAGGGACGATTAATTTAATTAATATAGGAGACTCATAAGGACAGAAATGTGCCTCCAGCATGTCTTTTATACAGCTGGAATGGAAATAAATGTCACTGGCAGAGATTCCTAGGTAAGCATCTCGGCATTGCGGTCAGATGCCCTAATCCTTTTAGTTTTGCTCTCTGCAGTGTGAAAAGAAGGCTCACAGTGACAGATTACATTTTGCAATRCTGCCTGCTAACTAAAACCTTTTGGAGGAGACAGGGTTTGCCCACACGGCTGAGCCCGTGTGCATGAGAGCTGAGGCTTCAAAATCTTTTGTATTCTGTGTGYCAAGTAAAAGAACAAAAGGACATTGTCAGCATGCAAATTGTGCAAAATTGGTTGCAAAATGTACAASCGAGCAGATAATTTGAGAAAAAGAGTGAGAAGATATTTCCTTTTGCATGATACTGTAAATTAGTCTGTGGCTTCTGTGYTCTGTGTCTGAAAGTTTAGTGGATCTCTGGTAAGGAAGTTTTTGTCAAGCAGCCGCCTTCCTGAAGCTGAAGAGCCAGTCGCGGAGGAATGTGACTGCATACATGGTGGCTTGTGGCCAGCAATGTTTATTGTATCAGAGCCAACTGAAATGATATCGGTGACAGATTAAATAAGTTAAAAAAATAGGAGAGYACCAAGCACGCTTTAATTCATATATTTAATCCATATATATATTGTTGTCCTTATATGATGGAATTAGTGGTGTGTGTGTTTGTTGGTTTTTTTTTTCCAAATCAGCAGAATAGCRAGATTTCAGGAATGCAGGCAATGAAACTGTAGGTATTTGTGGCCCTGCCACTTGGTTTTGTCTGGTCTGGAATGAACAGATGCGCAGGCGGGCGTTTTCCGAAGCGCAGGTGAAAGAGGAGGACGGGGCAAGGCCTCATTTCATGTTTGCTCTCGACTGCTCTTGGCCAAAGTTCTCACATGCAAAACACGGATCTSGGGATCTGACTGTTAAACATTTGTATTTTTGTTCCCATTTGTAGYATTACACAGACAGCAAAATTACCTCCTATTACACTGCCACATTTCTTGACTAGGACAAGTAGTGGCCCATTTAAACGTACATGTTGAGCRCTTCTTGTTCCCTCTCCAAGTTAGTTCTAATTTGTTTAATGGGTTGCAAGTTGTGGCCTTGAACGTAGCACCACGTAGCCGCTGGGATTTGCTGTTGAATCCCCTGTGATTAGAGGATTTGGACACACGTGGATTCGTGGGTTTCAATGGTCTGCCCCTGCCACGGGTCCCTCCAGGCACGTCCTTCAGTAGAGGAGGTCTCAAGGGCTCTTGTAGGCACTGCAGCCGTGTTCTGTGCTAAAGGCAGCCTGAGAGAGCTCTGCATCCGTGTAGCTGCTTATGTGATTTTTTAGACTGGTGAGAAATGCAACGTAAATATTCAGAGCCGTCTCCAGCTGTACTGGAGCTTAGGGCAGTGTTTAGGAAGTTSTGAGGTAGCTAAAGATACTCGTTTTTGAAATGAAGTGTGAGTRCCTGGCCTTGGAATCACCAAGGGAAGAACAACTGCTGCTGCAGAGGGCTTTCCCTTGTAACGATCAATCTCAACATATTAGATCTTTAGTGAGAGTGATTGAAACTAAACTTTAAATATTTTGAGTTTGCAATTTCTGATTTGACTTGGAGTCAATGGTGCTCCAGGGGCTTGTCCTTTAAGGGCCTTTCAGGCATCAGCTTTTTCCAGCAGAGCCTCTCAATGAAGTGAATGGCCACCCGGGATAGCAAGGGTAATATTTTCATTGTTGCAGAGGAGGAAACGCTGCATTTCCTAATTCCTGAGGAGGGCTTTTAACTCGGAAGGTGCTGTGCGAGCTGCCATTATACCCCTTTTGTTCCAGCTTGCGGTATATTTTGAGTGACAGATTAGCCAGAATATTTTCTGTGCACAGGTTCACTAGATGCTTTAGGTGCCCCTGATTTGGCCTAAATATCTACTCAATTAAACCCGTTAGAGCTTCCTGAAGGACCAAGAAGTGCCCCAGCAGAAGGGGGGAATTGATGGGAGAGGGCAGAGCAAGGAAAATGAGTGACGTGGAGCCGACCACTGCTGTCTCGTGGGCTTGGGACAGGGAGAAAAGCTCATCCTCCGAGAGGGTAACGGGGAGGGCAAGCGCAAACGGGTCCATGCATCCTGSGCTATGCGGCGTGCACGCTTGGGGTCTCCCCACCCCGTCACTGCGTGACCGGGGGGAGCCRCAGGAACCGAGAGGAGTTGGTTTGGGATTCTGGATGGTTTGGCATCTGCTTATTGAATCAAAAAATAWTAAAAAATTCCAAGCAAACYTCAGATAGTTAGRTGAGAAATACTGGGGGGGCGGGGGRGGAAGAAGAAAAAGAAAGAAAGAAGAAATGGTTGCCAATCACTTCTTAAAATCTAAATTTGCATTTTTTAGCTTCCTTCAAAGTTCTTGGCTAGAGGTTGTGTTCAATGTTCAAAAGTAATTAACTTTATCAGCTTTTGTTTTTATTTTTGGGTTTTTTTTGGTATTATTTGCCACTTGATTTTTGTAAAGATGGAGCCAATCGAAAACGGCGTTGAGTGTTTGCGGTTGTTGTTTAACGTAGGGGACACGTGGCAAGCGCCGCCGACGGCACGAGGCTCCACTGCGGCCTCAGGCTGCTCGYGCTGCCCCGGCGCCCGGCCTCGCTGCCCCCTCGCGCATGTCGGGACTGGGACCCGACCCTGTCCTCTCCCGTTCCACTGCCCGGCCTCCATCACAGCCTCAGCCTTTAGACGTGGCGCTTGTGCCAAAACTTCGCAGCTCCCTCCTACTCTCTGGGGGTGCAGTCCATCTAAATGCTGGCAAGYTTGTTGCTGATGTTTCTGTTTTTCTTTTCCCAAAGTAATTACACAGAGTCTTGTTAGGATCTTATTCTGTGACCTATGATGATGTCAAATTATTTTTTGACTCTGAAAGGTGCCATACCTGAGACTGTTTTTAGGCAGTGATCTCCCAGTGTTAGGGAGACTTTGAGCAGGTTCAAGTTGTGCAGAATTCCTGAAAATCTGACTTTAGGTCTGACTTCTAATGTTGGGAAAAATATCTTAGTGCTGTTTGTTTATGCTAGAACTGCAGTCAGCTCACACCTTGTTTTCCTTACTAAACGTCTTCCAAGGGCTGATGATCTTGTTTGTTCTGAATGTGAGACATGTAAATGTTGGTCCCTGGGAGGCTGCTCTGCAAATTTGCAAACTGATAAAACCTGTAAAGTGTGTTAGGTGGAGTGATCACCTGATTTGCTAAATTGCTGGATATATTTGGCAGTTGAATGCAAATCTACTATAGAAAATTAAAGCCTGTTTATGTAGTTGGATGTAGAAGTTGGTTTTCAATGTTTTTTTTTGTGTACGAGGCCATCAAGTAGTTGTGTAGGATATAGCAATGACATGGAGAAAAACGGCTGTTTATAATAAAACGGATACAATCAGGAAAACCTTTGTTTCATTTGTCCCATCTGGACACTCCTGTTACTGCAAGGGGAAGGAGCAAAATRCTTTGTTTATTTTAGAGCATTAAAGAAGAAGCAAATCTCAACCATCTCGTGTAGGAACTATTAGTTGTGTGGTCAGTAGCACCTTTCTTAACTCTCCTTCAGAAGTGACCTGTAAACAGCTGATATGGCTAAGACAGAGTTAGGCCCCCTGAATGCTTTTATCAAGAACTGAGTAGCTTATTTCTGAGTAATTTTGATAGGCTCTGGAATATTTATTATTACTTTGGGAGCAGCTATTGTCCACCTGACTGAAAATGAGTAACCAAACTGGAAGCCCATGAGGGATTTAGCTGCACATCAGTTTACATTCTTGAGGGGAAATACTTATTTTCTATTCCTTATGTCAAAAAAAAGGTAAAGGTAAACTAGAGTAAATGAGCKGTTGCAATTGTAATATCAAGAGCAATATTATCAAAATGGTACCCGGTGCATAGGTGGAAATGGCAAACCGTAGACATTTGAAAATATCCACAGCAGAGTCAGTTAAGAGACAGAGCTCATGAGCTACGATTAACAATAAATGGAGGTAAACCTTGTGTTTTCTCTTTTTAAAGTTCCTTCTTAGCTGTTTAAATTTGTTGAGAGAAGATTCATAAGACATTTCAAAGAAACAGTTGATGCTRTTGTAGCTCTGTCACACCCACACAGCATGGTCACGGCTTGTGTGAATTGTCTCGGCTCTCTTGCCTGTTAGTTCTGGTTTTTTCCTCTCTCATTTTCCACGTGTGTATCCTACATCAGGATACATCACAAGAGCGGCAGGAGTGCTAGGAACTATGKGATGATGTGGTTTGCTGACTCTTGTGGGCAAGTCTTTAGAAAAACCTTGCCTTTCATCTTAGCAAGCACCTCCATTCAGCTTGCCCAACTTTGCAAAGGAATCTCACAAATCCTTACACGAGAACCAARTGGCAGGTTTGAGCATCTATATGTAATGGTCTGCTTTGGCTTGCGAGCTTTGCCAAAGATATCAGCATCTGTGGGTGATGTAGCAATGGACAGCATATTTTTCATTTAATTTGTTTGTTCAATATCACTTTTTTAAGTTTGGCTTTAGACGGGGCCATTGCATTGTCCACTCCTCCCATGTGAAGCCAGAATGAACGTTGCCATCTGGAGGCCCTGTTACAAGAATGCCATGAAAATATGAAAACACAGGCTCATTTCTTCTGAAGTTTCTCTCTAAAGAATCCTGCTTCAATTCCTCTAAAAACTGGCCCAAATCAGTTCTATTATACTGAGCTAAAGTGGGAGAGGAGGAGGGTGCAAATGGCATAACTGAATCATGACAGGATGTGGCTCTGCAGAGGGGCTCAAGAAGCAACTGTGCAGGGTGTGCTAACTAGCATCCAAAACAGCCTTCGGCTCTCCAAATGCTCATTTTCATTTGCTGTCTGGTTTAAATTTTAAACCTTGCTATGTAAAAACAAAGTTTTAAAGGAATATATCTGGTTTTAAATCAGTAACCAAAGACCACAGAGTAACTTATTTTTATTGGTCTTGGAGAAAATTCTAGTGTTTGCTGGCCTGCGGTCGGGATGTGAAGCATACAAAAATATTAGTATTTTTTCTGATGTTTAATCTGTTTCTTTCTTGCAGAATAATAGAAAGTCAATTTTATTCCATTATATAATGATTYTTCAGATAAGCACTAAAAAGACAGAATTAACTCTTTTACATGTAGTTTAACCTGATAAATTTGTATCCAAGCAAATGCCTTCTGGTGGTGGGTGGAATTAGGACATGAACATGAAAACAAAGTAATTAAGAGGAATGTGATAAATAAAGCTCTGCACAAGTGGGCTCCATTCGTGGGTATCTCGCATTGGGATGAACAGGGGTTTAGTTGTTTTCAGACACTGCAGCTGTGCTTTTCTGTTACCCTCCATCAGAAGGACTTGTGTGTAGCTCCTACTGGGTAAAGCGCTTGACGGCAGCTTCTTGTTTATCCTTATGTTTCTTCCCTTTATTTCTACCCTGCTCAAACTTCGAGAAACAGAGAAAATTCATGCACAGACTTTTGGAGCAGCTGGAATGGCTATGCATGAAATACMTATGTTACAATGCTGTCGAATCAAGGCAATGGGAGGATCAGGTCACCTTGCACCACCTGCCCTCCTGTTCCTTCTGCCCCATCTGCACCTCTCCAACATTGCCCATCTACTTCCACCTACTGTGTGTGAGGCAGCAGGATGGTTAACTCTGACCTCTCTTAACATCCCTTTATGAAATTCCTCTGCACAGGCATTTGTCCCAATAGACATTTGAAACCGCTAGTGTGTGATTGAGTAGAAACATCTCCTTTTATTACCAGGGGGTAAAGAAACCCAAATATTTTAAAAGCTAATGAGTGGTGAGCATAAGCAACTGTCACTTCAAGCTAATTGAGAAAAAAAAAAAAAAAACCAACCCTAGCAGCTCTTTAGGGCCCGGAGCCACAGTGCTGAGCACACAAAATGCTACAGATGTGCTGGACACAGSGTTGTTTGGCCAACCTTTGCAATGGATGATAAAAACAGATGGTTGGAGAGCGTGCTGGCATTCCTGTGCCGGCCGAAAACGGGCAGCTCGTACCCTGATACCTGATGCCTTTYGTCATGTACGAAAACAGGAATGGTGAGATAGGTACTAGAAGAAAGATTAGCTTTGAGACAGATTAACTGGCATTGCTAAATGAGGTGGTGGCTGTGAGTGTGTCCACAGATCAGCCTTGGCAAAATAACGCTGCTTTTCCAGTGGCCTTTCCAACTCCCTCTGGACCTTTTCATACTCTGCGGAGGAAGCTCAGTGGTGGAGGGAGAAGTTAGGAGGCATGTGCAGAAGCTGGATTGATCAGGAGAAACTGCCCAAGTTTCAATGAGGTGTCAAGTGGGTGTTGTGTAGCACRTAAATCTGTGCTGATTGTGTTTTCTTGGGCTGCCTTCTTTGTTAGTGGACCTCTCCATGAAATCAAGGTTATCGTTTTTATGCATCTCCCCCCAAAAGCCCCAGCCCTGGAAAGTCTTAGATACCTGCCCTTAATGTCAGGCGACAGGCTGCTGTGAGGCAGCGTTTTCTGGCAGCTTGCAGAAGGTTTTTGCTTATTCCAGGCTAAGTCCAGCAATATTTAGAAAGAGGGGTTTGGAATTTGCACCTATTTMAGGGAGCTGATTGCAAGAGCAATTGCTACTTCTAGCCAAGGAGAGAAGATTTGGGTTCTTCCAGAGTTTTGGCTTTTGAATCATCACAGGGGCTGYTATTGCAGGTTTCAATATGACTTTGGTTCACTAACAGATGAGCAGAATTGAAAAAACAATGTAAGCATGTGAATTCAACAACAAAACTCCTGCTGTCATGCAAATACCTTTTTCATAATAAAGACCAAGGGAGGAGAAGCATGACTTCCTATAAGTGAACGCCTTCTCGAAAGAATGTTTTGCAGTGTTGTCCAAAAACTGCTGGCTCATTTACAGAATATCTGTATTATTTGAATGCGCAGTGGTGTTGGTTTTCTTTTCGTGTTTTTAAGTATCGTTTGTAATGTTGCTTGTAGATAAGCCAGGTATTCTTGTCCTGACAGGAGAGAGGTTGTTAATCATTTTAACCTCATAGGAGCTTTTCTGGCTCATTTTCCTGTTTGCAAAACAGTGGTGCTCTTCCACCTACGGAAAAACACTATTTCTGAGGAGTGCCACCTGACATGACCAGCACCTCGYGCATTTTTATAGGACTAGGGGAAGCTGCAGCTGATGTTATTTGTCTTTCAATTTCGTCTGCTGCTTGAATAATATCTTTTGACAGTGTTATATTTAAAAATATTTAATCAACTTATACAGTAAAGCATGGCCATTTTATTTCTCTTTCTATATAAGTTTAATACAATTCTTGCATATATATAATTTATATAAATTTTAATTTAAAATTCAGGAAAGGTTGTTTACTGTATGTRAATATCAGAAAGTGCATGGAAAAACCACGACACTGGTGAAGAACTTTGACCACTTCTGCTTTCTCCTGTCATTTTCCTGTCATTTTCCCAATTCCTGTGGGAATTAACCAACTAGGTCCAAAAGTGTTTGGCTTGCCAGGACTGGCAGTGTAAAGGTCCTTTGTCTTGCTAATGTCTTCTATTTAATGCAGCTTTGGAGTTGCCCTGCTGGCATGGGTGTGGGAATGTGGGGCAAGTATGAAAATGCTGGTGGGATCAGGCCGTGTTTCTAATGGGGGGAGCGGCCAGCTCGAAAGATTTCTTTGGCATCGTAGAAATGTGGTCAGTGCTTTGAAACTTGCAGTTCTTCTTGTTTAGATTGGAGATGKTAAGCATGTTCTTCATATGCCCCTTTTCCACTATTAAAGCATTGCAGTGAAATAATTATATTCCTTTCAATCCATTTAAGACTAACAGTAAAAATTAAAAAAAAAATTAAAAATAAAATAAAAAAACCCTATTATTATTATTATTATTTTTCTTCAGGAGTTTTTGTACTACAGGGCTAAATTGATGAGCGAGCGCGTCCGTTCCTCGCCCTGAACCAGGCGCTCGATCCCGTTCCTCGCAGCTGCCGCTTCCCGTGYGCTGAGCGGGGAGGAGAAGCAGGGCTCGCCTGCGGGGCGGGGATGGAGAGGTTGCTCCCGTGCACCACAGATTCAGAGAGTGGATGTGGATGGAAGGGACCGCTGCACATCTTGGTTGCTGCCTTGCTGCCYGGGCAGGTTTCCCGTGGCCGCAGCATGGGCCGCCGCAGTGGTGGATGAGCCGAGGCAGCGGGTGCCGTGGCGCTAGGGAAGAGCCGTGGGTGTTTGTGCCGTCAGCCCCACCGATTCTCCTTCCCTTTCCTCTCCCGAGTGTCCTGCAAACAAACCCTCCCTGTGTCCGCAGCAGCAGGGGAGAGACTGGGCTGCGATCTCCCTCCGTAACGTTGCTGCTTGCTGCCTTGGGGATGGCCTTGTAAGTAGATCTTGATTTTGTGCTCTGKGTCTGTAGGTGGTGCATTTATCATTGCAGAGTGATTTGTGAACTCCTTTCAGTGGAAAACTCGGTATCTACATGGAACTGCCCCATTCAGCTACGTAGGAGGAGTGAAGGATGCTGCTCATGATGCCCTGCAAGGCGGGTAGCTCCTGTGGGAACCTGCTGAAAGGGAGCTCTAATGTTCTTCAKGTGGGGAAGAGTGTAATTTGRGGCAGGARAGGTAAAAATGCTTYGAAARARGGAAAGGAAAAGAAAGGAATTAACAGGATTTTTTTCTTTTGTCTGGGATGGAAGCTGCTCTTGCAAGTGCCTTTTAACTCTTACAGGAATGCGTTCCTTTTTTTTATATCTATTTTTCTTTCTTAAAGGCAGTGAAATCTGCTGCTGAATCATTTCTATTTGGGAAGAGGATTGCTTGAAAATGTCAGCTCACTCGAGCTGTTCTTACGTATTTGCCTTGACGGGAGCATCAGTGCAGGGGCTGTCACGTCTCCCTGTGGGGTTTGGGAGGCCCAAGGCACGGAGCAGAGAGCAGGAGATCRGGAAACCTGCTCTAGACGTCGTTGCTTCTGTTGCCGGTGCTTGCGGGGGCATCCTTGCTGCTCCTGCGCGTGTCTGCTGGTCCCGAGAGCGGAGAGGGCGTTTGCAGCACCAGCCTTCCAGCCTCTCTCTGTCCCTGTCATGAGTCAAGGGAACCTGGTTTAGGGTGGGTTTCAATTATTGCAGAATTAATAAGCGGGTCTTTCCCTTCAGGAATTGTGGAAGGCTTGGTGCAAGCTCTACTAGGGCCCTGGCACTAAGGCCTCTCAAAGGCCTTGACCAGACTCACGTGGGACCCACAGCCCTGACTATGGGCCCCGGAGCTCCCGTTAAGCTCAGCAGGACCCCCCGGGATGGTGTCACGGACATGTCCGTGCTGGGGCTGCCCTCGCTCCCGCTTGCTGCCCGGGGGAGCAGCGGCTCCGGCTGTGCCCCCATGTCCCTGTGGAGATGGCCCAGCCCTGTGCGGTGGCCAGACGGCGCTGGGGAAGCGTTCACACGAGGGTAAGTGCTTTTCCTGAGCTCCGTCTCCGCGGGGGCAGGAACAAAACCGTACCCGCCTTAAAATAAACCTCTTCCAWGAGGTTGTTCGTGAAGACCTCCAGCGCATCTCACCTTGGATTAAGCTTACCTTGCTTTCTTCAGGGCTGTGGGTTTTGTGTTTTGTTTTGAGAATTCTGTGATTTTTTTAAAATGTGTGTTTATTCCTGTGCAGAAGCGGGTAGTTGTGCAGTTTTGTTTKCAAGTGACTGCAAAGCTATGGCATGCAGTTTGCTTCTGCGGGAGGATGTGCCAAGTGACGATCCAGAAGGTGGAAGGAGCGTCCAAGGAGCTGAAATATTGCTTTCATAAGTGTTATTGTTCCTCTTCTACTTTTTTTTTCTCTCTCCCTTTTATTTGAAAGGAGCAAAGTTCTGCAGAGTTAGTTTGGCAGCAGAAAAAAACCCTTCTTTTCCAATGTGTCCCTGTATAAAGCGGCATGTTTCCCACCTACAGCTTCTTAGCGCTGTCTGCGCTGGGCTTGCAGGCATACTGCCTAGAGAAGCAGGTCTTAAATTGACTCACTGAGTTATGATTCTATATAGATATATATTTGAATTGTACAGAYTGTGGATGGGACAGTTTACATATGGTCCTGTCTTTATGTGACTTGATGATATTAAACCTAAAAGCTTCAAGGTAGACTGGTGCCTAGTGATGCTCATCGGTGGCACTTCAGAGGCTCCACTGCGATCTAAAGACATTAAGAGTCACGTTTAATGGTTGGTTGGGTTCAGTAATARTTTGCTTAGCTGAACACCTAATTTCTTCAGAAAGTGAAGCTGGTGTCTCCTGGCAGACATTCTTCCCTGCAAAAGCTTGGTGATGACTGAGCTTTGGGAGCCTCCCTGGAGTATCTGCTGGCAGAGGTTAATGGCAAGCTGAAGTGCTCCGAGTGTTAGGCCTCCGTAACTTGCAGCTTCTTGCACC
This sequence comes from Eudromia elegans, assembly GCA_003342815.1. NCBI lineage: Eukaryota > Metazoa > Chordata > Aves > Tinamiformes > Tinamidae > Eudromia > Eudromia elegans. Next base: position 1,675,445 of record PTEX01000042.1, read on the forward strand.
CTTGTGCTCCTGTCTCTGTCCAGCTTCAAATGTGTCCTGCCCTTTTGAAGTTCTGTGCYGAGAGGAAGCAATGCACTCATGTCAAAAACATGCTTGTCCAAGAAGTAGTGCAGTGGTCTAGTAAAACATGGATCTTACAGTGATAAAATAAAATGGGTTAGAGCAGTGTGAAGTGGTAGTTAACAAACCTGGATACTGCAGCAACCTGCTCATCTCCTACAGAGCTTCTCCTCTCTTCATTGCTTTGAGAGTGAGACAAGACATTGGGCCCAACAGGGAATCTGTGCTTGAGTTTTGTTYGGCCTCTGTGGGTGTTATTCGTTGATAGAGCTTTAAATGCTCCTGGTTTAGGGCTATCTAAACTTTATGAGGTGAGAGGAGAGAAAATCAAGTGTTTTAATAGCAGATTTTTTAGTTTCCACATGTAAATGATGCAAGGTAGACTAGATTTTGGAGGATCAGTCTTTGCATGGTCAAAGAATCCCCTCCTATGGGATATTACAATGGGAAAAAGGAGTTAAAAGACAAAACTAGGATCACTCTAATGCTTTAAAAAAGAAAGAAAAAAAAGCCAGAAACCTGATTTCGTGTTTGGTTTGATAGTCACTAGTGCCACCTGAGGCAAAGGAAGATTTCCTGCTGGCCYCTGAAGCGTTCCCAAAGGTGTTCCAGACCAGCGTGCTGGGCTGACAGCTCCTCTGAGTGCGGCAGCCGGAGCCGGAGTGCTCCCTCCTGCCAGCCCTGCTTCCAGCAGGGCAGCAGCAAAGGGATTTCCAGGTACCTYGTGGGGCAGCCAAACAGGGAGCTCTCTGCGGCGCCGGGAGGGCTGAGGACGGGCTCGGTGGGACCTGCCAGCRCTAGGTGAAATGAGGGCCTCAGATGAGAGAGGTGCCTCCTGCGCTCCTGTCTGCGGGTTTGTTTTTCCTGGTCGTTCTGCCTCATSCATGTCAATCCTAACCTTGCCCCTTCAGTCTCTACACGAAAAGAGTACAGGACCAAAGAGCATACCATGATGATAAGAAGTTGCTTCAATCAAATAAAAATTATGCTCCTAAAATAATGCGTCATTCCTCCTCATTCTCCCAGGTCAAGGAGCAGGATGATAATATTCTTCTGGTAAATCAGTGGCAAAAGCTTGCAAACTCCTGTTTTCAACTCACTTTAAAACTAAGAGATGATGAGTCTCACAGTACAAAGACCAAGTTTTTCTCATAGATGCTTTTTATTTTCTTTCTATCCTTCATTCATTTATTTATTTTTTTAACCATAAAAAGAGTTTCCAGACTGAATCACTTATTGAAACCAGGAATTTTAGGGCATTCTCTCAGGTCTGTCATCTGGTRTCTAAATTTGATAATCCTGCTTGAAGTACAGATAACAACCTGGTTACCTGTAAAGCAATGATGCAGCAGCAATTTCCTGACTGTCAAATTCAAATTTGATGCTAAGGATTATCTGCTGCTAGTTGAGGCTTTCAGGAGCTGCTCTATGTCCAAGGGAAGTCGGATGGAAGTTGCTTCTAAGTCCTCTCCTGCTGCGCTTTCCACCCTCTGCCCCCAGACTATTCAACCTTGAATGAGAGGTTTTGGCCCCGGCCCTTAGTGGAAGGCTATAGATTGGGCARTGCCCCGGGCAATGTGTACACACCAGCAGAACTCGGTGGGCGGATGGAAAGGAGCCTGCCTGACTGTATGGCAGCGTTCTAACACTCCTCAGCAGCTTGYCAGCCAGCTGGGACCGTGCTCCAGATGTCCTGGCAGAAACGCGTACGGCGCTCTAGGATCGTAAATCCAAACAATGTATGGGAATGTTGCGTGCATATGATACTGCTGTTATACTTTAGTGTGGAAAGCTCTGGTGACGGGCAGGATTAGTAAGGCCAAAACCTTCCCATGTTTAGCTTTAAAGTCTTAAGGAGGTAATAGCTGCTGATGGAGGGGGTAGGTTAATGGGGAGAGCAGGACAGCCCTGCCTATGCTGCAGCAGCAGCCTGGTTTTCCTTGCACTTKTCTTCTCCCCTCTTGGCCTGGCCATTTAGCACTCAGAATTGTAGTGCAGATTACTTCTCCCTGCTGGCACACCCCAAAACACTGAGGGGATGCTGCCAAAGACAAAGCCTGGATCTGCCSGAGCAAAGGGAATAGATCTGCTGTGTAGCAGCTCAGGGGTGGCTTGGGCTCTCTCTTGAGTGTCTGTGGAGCTCCGTGGCCTCCACTCGGGAAGTTCATGTGTGGTAAGAAGAACAGAGATGGGCTTTGCCTCTGGGGCATGTAGCTTAGTCTTCTTTCTGTAGCTCAATCTTCTTTCTGCATTTCTTTTKAATTTTTCAGAAGAGCAGTGCTAGCTGAACCTCTTCTTTTAGGGTACAAATGAAATGTAAATCTGTGTGCTCATTCACAGAATCGTGCTCACTAAAGTAGCTGTAAAGCATCTGAAGAAAGTCAGCTATTGTGTGTTTTYCTTTTTTCTCCTCTTTTAATTGTTACATCCCTCCTGGAAATGAAAAGCCACTGAGCAGCATCCCATAGCAAAGAAACACTTCTTTTGGTGAGGACCTACAGCTCAGTCCACTGAAAGGACCAGGGGTGGGGTTTGTGCCACTTGATGTCATTCTCATGTGCTGAATGTTGACTCCAGGGTATTACTCATCCAAGCTGACTGACCACATGGTAGAGGCAGAAGGGAATATTGAAGGAATAGAAGATAATAAGCTGTTGCATAGTTTATTCTGTTGTTGCTAGGAAAAAAACAGGGTTCCTGTGAAGTAAAGAAAGAATCGGTAACTCCCTGACATTCTGAAGAATGGCAGGGTAAAGGAGCAAGAAGAAAAGGAAGCAGAAGAGGAGTTCAGCACGGCTAGCTGTTATTTCAAACAGCAGTTAAACTTAAGTAATCAGAAAGTGAAAAGTCTTAAATTAATGTTAAGTGCTTTGTTTGCAAATTAATATCGCTACCCAAGTGTGAAATATCTGCCCTTCCTCCCATGCATTTCTCAAATGTCCAAGCTCAGTACTGCAGAGTTTCAGATTGGTTCAGAGCTGAGTCATCCTGAGCTCCTGCTGTCCTTGATAACAGAAATTCGCACCAGAGAACTAGAAGGCGCTCACACCTTTATTCATTCAGTAGTGCGTTGCCCCAGTGCTGCGCTGCACTGCAGAGCTTTGCACGGAGCCCTTGTCATCGCTGAGCTGCTCTGGGAGAGAGGCACGACCAGGCCCCTGGGGCTTGCGGGGGATATACGGGGTGTGTGTCATGAGAACAGAGTTTGATTGTGCCTGTGTGTTTCAGTGGCTCAGGTGTAATTTTGGAAACAGSGAAGTAGGAGTCTGTCACTTTTGGAGAGGCCTGGGTTTGATGCCCTAAAAACTGTCATGCATCTTTTGTGTGGCCCCTTGCTTGTATGATCACGTGCTTTTAGGGTACCTCCCTGTGAGTACTACTGTCTAAGCCTCCCCTTCACGACTCCCTGAAGTTAAAGCAGTATTTTTTTTCTGGTTAAGTAGAAGCRTTTGTTTGTTTGTTTTTGTACATGGATAGATTGCATTTCCATTTTTCAATTTTAAACAACCAGTTTCCTCCATATAAATTTTAACTCAAAAACAAACAAACAAAGGCATATCGAATGCAAGCTTTTGAAATCTTTATTTCTGCCTGTTTTTGCTGTCATGCTTCACAAGCTCTCCAAAAGATACAGTTACTCCTCTCCCTGCTGAGATCTGTTTCTTTGGTTCACTGCTTTRCGTGCTACTTTCAAGCGTGGGCATAAAAAAAGTTAAGCTAACTCTTTTCAAAGCATTGTCCTTGATGAGACAGTGTTTATTCAACTTCTTACATCTTGCCATCCGAGATAAGTGTCACCTATGGACAGCATCTGCTCACCGATGTGCCACCTTTTCYGTGCTCTTAAGCTGTTTTGACGCCAGTCCCTTTGCAAGCCCCGCGCGATGCGTCTCGTGAAGCATCAGCAGCAACACACAACACAAGGAAAACAATGTGGGCTGAAAATAGAGTTGTGTAATGTGGCCCTGGTTAGTGCCTGGATGACAGCCATGCTTGATGGCATAAATTTAATGGCATGTGTAACTGCAGGGAACAAAGGAGTTAATCGGCAACAATACTGTGCGTAAGAAATGTTGCTGTGTGTAAGAACGTATTAAAGTYGTTGCCATAAGCTTGTGGTAGAGAGCCAGAGCACTGTGGTTTAGTCTGCTAATGCTCCTTTTAGAAAAACTTTATTATGCATTTTAGGCTTAGTTCTGTGGGCTGTTAAGTGGCGCTGGAAACGGGGGAACGTGCCTGGCACTGAAATAATTGCCCTGGTTGAAGATGCACCTTTTTTACAGAAGAGAAAATATCATCCAGATGATGAGTAAAAACAATTGCTCCTCACCAAATGAAGCACAGTAAATTATATTGGGCTTAACTTATTTTCTCTATTTTTAAATTTCAGGATGTTATGGAAAAAAAACCCCACTCTTTCCTCTCATTAAAAAAGTCCTTTTTACTAATCACTGACAGGGTACAAATTCTGTTTTTCCTTTAAGGTGTCTTGCACCACAGAGAATTACAATGTAATGACACTATAGGAAGAACTGGGTACGTATACCTATAGATACAGGCASGTGCTGTGTGCAGTGCTGCCTGGGTGTGCCTGTATCTGCCTGTGACGCGGGGCCAATGGCACTTACAGCCAGGTGCCCTTGTGTCTCGGGAGCCTCTAGGATGTGGTGGTGCAGAAAGGGCTCTGCAAGGAAGGGCAACACTCAATGTTCTGCCTGCAAACAGCTTTGGAGGGCTGGGGGTGGCTTGTTTTCCTTTAAGGGAGCAGGGTATAGCCCACCTTGCAGTTAAATGAGTGGTTTTCCTCCTGTTTCAGTTCTCAGCACCATCTGTCCCAGCAGATTAAGATTAGAGATCTTTTCCAACTTGGTTTCTTTTTGAGGAATGAGAGCAACACGACACATTAGCCTACTTTCTACAYTTGTGTGAGGTGCCATTGGCAACACGTGTGTCCCTGAAGCTGCCATGAGAATACAGAAGGAAGGTTGAAGTTATACTCAGGTCTCCTACCAGCTTGCAGGGAGAAGTTCCTTCATATTGAGCATCAGTATGTTCATGGTCAAGAACTGGATTAGGTTTTAGGATTTGTAGTTGCACTTGAATTGAATAACAAAGTGTTATTGTCTAAGACTGTGTAGAGCCCTAGCAGGCATTTGTAAAGCTAGTGTAGTCACTAATCCCGTGGGAAAGTGCCAAACTTGTCAGTCTTTATAAATTGCTGTCTGTGTGACTGGGAGGGGAAGAGTCTGGGTGGAAGAGCAAGTAGAGAATGGGTGCGTAAGGAGAGCTRTGTCCCCGAGCTGTGTCACTGTTCTCGCTGGTGGAAGCAGCACCCAGAGCAAGGGTCTTGCTCAAGGATTGGCTCTGAGCCAGGAGGTCTTGGTGAGCATCCGGTGAATGTTTCAGCTAGATGAGGAGAAGACCTCCCGGGGCACAGTTAAAATCGGGGCAGTTTCTTTTGTTTCTGGTCAGCTCTCTCTAAATACAGTAGCTATTCTTAGGTATTTGTTGGTTTTAATAAAATACATTCCTTACTCTTCACCAAACACATCATCTGTGGGGAACAATTTGAGGATGAGCAGCAGGGCTTTGCCAAAAATCAYGGTGAGCCGAGGACAGGGGGTCAGTCATGCTTGTGGTGGCCAGCACCACCAGGCAAGATTTGGATGCCTAGGAGGTCCCTAGATGGTCCATCCCTGAGCAACACTGGCTGGCTGAGGAGCTCTTGGTCACAAACTGCTGAAGGGCTGTAACTCCTACGAATGTTTCTCATTGCATTTGCTTATTTTGTAAAGATGATAGGCGCACAAGTTCAAGTGAAAACCCAAGGCAAATATTCTGCACATAGTGGGGAAAAAAAGGGTAGTAAGGGTATACAATTTGTCTAAATGCACTAATTCTGAAATTTTAAAACACTCTAAAATATTTTTGAAATGTTATTTTAAGGGTTACATTGTGGGCTTTGGGTGGAGGGCTGAGATTGTTTAATTTTTGTTTTTTACTTCCGTTATAATAGACACTGTATAATGTTGCACTGGTCAGGGCAAAGGCTTATTTTGAGAGTGTGTGTGTGTGTGTGTGTGTGTGTGTGTGTGTATGTGAGTGTGTGTTGAATAGCTCAATGTGATGGAATGGAGGAAAGTTAGCTGATGGACAAGACTTACCCTATAAAATTCAGATGTTTCCTTTGCAGTAGATGCTTTAACTGAATGTTGAGAGTTGCTTTTGAAAAGCGTGCACCTGCTAACGGAGGCCACTCTCTTGTTTCCCCTTACTTTTTTGCAGCAAGTCACGGGCAGAAGTTTTGGGGAGAAAGATTTTCGTTCCGGATTAGAAAACGGGATTCTTCTGTGTGAGTAAGTAACACTCTTAGTTTTGAGCCTTAAGTACAATCTTGACTGAAAATGAAATGAACTTTAGCTGCTACCTGCAACTGTTGGTGTCTTTCTACAGGTTTTGGCCCTATGCRCACTGGTCAGTTCGCTGCAGTACCYCCTTTCAGTGCCAATGCTTTGGTTATGGTRCAGCTKGAAATGTGGCTTAAAGAAAACAGGTTTTGCAAAGTGCTTCCTTCACTCCAGCCCAACTCCTTAGTGACCTATGTGAAGTAAAAATCATGTTTGCTTTTTGGTTTCCTTTTATTTAAAGATGTTAATCAGATGGGTGAATAGTGTCCTACACCTGCCTACAGACATGTCCACTACAGTGGAGCATTTTGGACCAGTTCCAGGTCAAAGCTCTGTCAACACTTAACCAKCTGAATACTATCAACTATCTGCTTTTATAACGTCTGGAAAGTTTAGGCTTAAAACTGGTTTTGAAGGATGGGTTTCATTATTTTTAGACAAGACCCAAGTTAGTTTTTACAGAAGGATTAATCGCAGAATCATTAAGGCTGGAGATCATCTAGTCCAATCCCCTTTTTACTTTTTTTTTTTTTTTTTTCTTTCCCCTCTGTGATTTTAGTATTTAGTTTTCAGGCTGAGTCTCCCAAAATGATAGCTAAAGATAGATGCCAAAGATGGTGACTTTTAAGAGGATTTTCTAGCTGTGCTTTAGTGCTCATAAATCTCATGCAGGTTATTGGGAGTTTAATTCAGTTCTGCACCAGTTACAGCCTTCTGATAATGCAGAGGCAACTTTTACTTCAGTGACAACCTTGCGTGTCTGTGGAAAGAAATCGTCCCATACAGATGACTCAGAGCAGCAGATTTTCCCAAAGTTTTATAAATGAATATTGAAATGTTATAAATAGGGTTTCCTGAGGTGTTAAGCTGGTACACTGCAGCTATTGGCTAAGCTTTACACTGTGAAAGATACAGGAACTTGGATTCTGTTTTCAGAATTCAAGTTCATACCCTGCAACTCGAGGTAGCTTAGGATAGCTTTGAAATCAACTGGTGTAGATCCTATTGCACTAGTGGTATTAACCAAATAGCTTGAATTTTAGCTGTTAAAATCTCTAAAGGAAATGGTATCTTGCTTGACCATAGTTGCATGTCTTCGGTGGGGAGGGAAGTCGGTCACAGTTTTTGCTGATCAAATGTTGTGTACCCTGGAAGGAGCCTGGAGTTCAGCYTCTTGTTTGTAAGGGTTACTCTGGCACAAGCTCTTTCTGCTCAGKGTTTGATAAGAGGACTGTGTGCTGAATCACTTCCCAGTGCTCTTTAAATGTTATGGTTGAATTGCATGGCATAATAAGCAAGGGGTGTGATTAGATTAGATTCTCTTTCTAATCTAGTTCTGATCTTAGCCRCAAGTAACCAGTCTCATTTAAATGCTGGGGATGTGAAGCTTAGGCAACTAAAGCTGTAAGCGTGGCTCCAGGGATAAGCAGTCAAGAGTCCACGCTTGGTTATCCTACTAACTTGCTCTGTGATGGTGGACAAATTGCTTTTCCTTTCTTACCTCCTATGGACCAGTGCAAAGCAGTCTGAAGGGAGGGATCTCCTCAAATTAGCGAGGCTGTGATGTTGTCTTGCTCCTGGCTGCTGTGGTTAGAGCATGAATTTCTGTTATGCTGCAGAGCCTTAGCCAGAGAGCCACCAGTCTGCCCTTTGAGTTTGKTTTTTTCTGATGGTGAGCGAATTATGAGGCTAACGGGAAGAGMTTCTGCCTTACTAGTGCCCACTGCAAAGCAAAGAGCTCAGCTGAAACGTGTAAGGTGACGCGGAGAGCTGCAAGTGTATGTTTGACAAGCACAGGCTTCAGCAGGTGGAGCACTGGTAGGTAGTTTTGTTTCTTCTGCTCAGTCAAGTGCTGGTGATAAAGCTGCCACAGGCAAAATTGCCTTTATGGGGAGAACTTTGGAGGTTTAGCAGAGACCTCACCTGGGAGGGGGTGCTGCCTGGGAAGCTCTGGTGTTATTCAAATTCTCCCTTAATGTGCTGCCAGTCTATTGTGCTTTTATCACAACGGCTGCCAACCCGCTGATGAAGACCTGACCTCAGAGTTTCTGATAAGCTATAAAAGGCAAGAAAGAAAGGATACCTGCCTTAGATATCTGAAGGTGGAAGGTTTTATTGCCTTTGATCTGAATTATTTGCTTTGTTACTTGAAAGTTTTAACAAAGAGCTAAACCTACCTTGGATGTCTCCACAGGACAGAGCTCCTTGCTAAYGTTCATTAACTGGCAGCTCCCTGGTGTGGCTGATATCTGTGTAAGGATGGAACTGGAGCATGACCCACTATTTCAAAGTTTTTATTGTCTGCTGGAGTAATGGCCAGATTTTGTGCAGAAGATTGAAAGTGAGCTCAGATCATGAGAGATACCAGCAGCTAGGGGTCTGGAGACTGAGGACACCGGGTAGACAGAAGATGGCATGTGCTCAGTCTCCCAAATGCATCTCCAAGCTGCCCTCTGACTTTGGAGGCTTTTTGGGTAAGGGAGGGAAAGAGGGACAGCCCTGCACCAGTCCATCACCCTCACATGCAGACTGGCAAGTCCTAAATGGCATAGGGGAAATCCTTGTCTCTATCTACATATCTAGAGCAGAATTGCAGGAGTCTTTCACATAGTATCATCCCAGGGCTTCATCCAGACGATCTCAACTTCTGTGGCTCTGTACATGTAGATTCTTATTTCAGAAAGGCAGCACAGGAACCTTTCTGTCTTACCTGCTCCATYAGTAGCTGCTTGAGACACTGTAGTGACCTCCTCCCGCGGGCCATCTGCAGCATCTCCCTATCGTGATGCCGACAGGCCCGGAACTCTTAAATCTCCCTCCCACTTCAAGCAATGAGTCTGGCAATTAGCAGACCACTAAGAGGTGAATATTTGGGATGTTTTATTGTTCAAAGATCAGATTATAAATGGTTCATTTACTTTTTTTTTGATAACTGGTCTGGTAGCTGTTTATTTTAATGAAAGACAGCTGCTCTGACTGCATGGTRTTGAGAAGGTGGACGCCTGGGAGGGATGTGCTGCTGTGCACTGAGAGCCGGGCACCTGCAGGCACTCGTGCTGGGCTCTGGTGGTGTCCACACAAGCGCTGCTGCTGGCACCTCGCTCTGGCCTCCCTCTGCCCTTTCACAGCCCGCCACACGTGCCGCGGGAGCTGAGGAGCCTGTTTGAACAGTGGGGGATGCCATCAAGCTGCAGCGTGGCAGGRGAGGGCCGCAGCAGCCGCCCTGCCCGGTGGACTGAGCGCGCGCTTGTGCAGCGTGCCCGCCGGTGCCAGCGCGGGCCGCTCGCGCAGCGGCGCCCGGGCACGGACTCCTGCCTCTGCCTGCCTGCCGGCTCTGCAGCAAAGCTGGCTGGCCTCAGCGCAGCTGGAGCCCTCAGCAGGGGCTGTGCCTGCTCTGCTGCCCTAGGCGAAGGCTGAGGAGTTTCCTGCCTGKGTCCTGCGTGGTGGGCAAACCTGCCCCCGTGCTGGCTCCAGGAGGCAGGAACACGGCAACAGTAACAGCAGATATCTCTAGAAAATCCCAGTTTCCTCCCCAGCACTTTTTTTTTCCTATTGTTGCATAGCTTTAACATTCAGTTTTGACCCAGATATCTTAAGGAGCTAGAGGATTAATCAAGAATAAATCAGATCTGGTTACTGCTGTGATTAGGTGTTCCTGCCTGTAGATTCAAGCATCTGAATAAAGGTTGACTGCAAAAGAAAACATGTGTTAATCCCCCTCATTTTGTCCCACTAATTTGATTAGTTCTGTTGCTTTACTTAAACATCAGGTGAGGAAATTAAAGTTGATTTTGTTCCTCATCCTGTAACAGTTGCTACTAGTGAGTTTCAAGCTATGGTATGAAAACAAGGTGTRTATGTGTATATCTTCCTGCAGTCTTGTCCAGCTGCTGTTGCTGCAGCATTCTTGAGCGTGTGTTTTCCAAGACCAGTAGTGCCTTCCCAGTCTCCTCCTGCCCTCCTCTGCTACTGCAGGTTTCCTTCTTTCACAGCATGTGCTCARCAGGTACGGAAATCAGGCAGGAGTGGGAGACCTGGAAAATCCAGATTTGCTTTGGTGTGACTAACAGAGGGTGAAGGCTTCTAAGGAGCTGGGGAATATACCTGTGAGCATTTCTGGCTATAACAACATGTTTTCTCTCAAGCTTTCTCTGAAATCAGGCAGTATGAGGGTCCAAACACCCTGAAAATTCATATTAGAGTTAGTCCAAGGTATCTAATACCTATCAGAATTAGGACCAAAACATAAAATTCTGCAGGAGTCAAAACAAAAATAACATTTGGGATGTGGACTCTGAACCAGGCACCTTACATAATGAACAGACTGAATCCCACTTCAGATATCAGGACACATGATTTGGTTTTGCAGTAAAATGCAACTACCATATCATGGTTGTGCATAATATGCTGGACTCTGTAGGTAGTCCAGTTTGTCTGCAYGTCTGCTTTATGTTTGCCTACAAGTCAAGTTATAGCAGTAAATATGGCCCTAGTAAAGCTTTAATTTAACTAAAGCATGGAAATTTTAACTTTATGCTATGGCTTCTGAGGTACACAGTCACATACCTATGCAATCAAATATTGACAGCATACCTGAGAAGCCGTGGCATAAATATATAGAAGTGGAAGAGTAGTGACCATATATGATGAAAGACGGATGTCGCTTGTATATTTTATACTATTCTGTAGACCAGCTTATGTGTGTTTTCACAAACTTTTCTTTCTTTAGTGTATTTTAAGATACTTTGTTTTGTATATATGCATATGGCATATTTTTTCTAGAGGAGGAACATATCTAGGAAAGACACTCTCCTTCAGTGGAGCTCTTAAAAATCTAATAAAGCTTTTAGGATTTACCTTTTTTAAAAAAGAAAAAGAGAAGTTACTCATGAACATAGGTTACTTTAATAGTATTTGAAGAAAAGAAAATAAAGCTTGGTTAGAAATCTGAGAGATGAAAGTGATTGTGAACAAGAACTGCTTGATGGAGTCATTGTCATCTACTCAGTCACGAGAATGATTTTCTCTTGCAAGTAAGGAATCGTGGCTCGTGTGCCCCGCGCCGGCGGGGATGAAGGGGCAGCTTCTGCGCGGGCAGCGGAGGTTCTGCGCGCTTGCAGCACGGCGCCAGCACATCGCACCGAGCTCCGGCCCGACACAAACGCTGCTCTCAGCAAGGCTTGGCTGGGCGCCAGGTCACTGCCAGCGTGACGCTATGGGATAATAGGACTTTTGAGGCAGTGGTGATGTTAGATACGGAGCTGGACTTCAGGAGTGCTGTAATTGCATGCGAGGTATTTCAGTTGTCTGGCTATTTAAATGCCAAGCTCTGTTTGCAAAGTAATATCATTTATGCACAGTGCCACTTACAGACACCTCAGAGGGGAAGCCACTGCTCAGGCTTCTTTCTTCTTCTTTCATTGTAGAATCTTGCAGGTATTTTCTGTGACTGGTCTGTCAGTGGTGTAGGCCTGGCAACAATTTAACACTTGGCTGCAAAGCGTGCAACACAGAGACCCTTGTCTTGCCAGGTGCCTCACCGGAGAGGTTAGTGGGTGCCCGGATGCTTATGCCTAATTAAGTTTTGCTGGAATTTGCTGTTCCTGGAGACTGAGAAGGTAGTTGAGTTTCCTAGGCACACTTGAAGTTTTGAATGTGACCTGTGCCTTGACGTGAGCAGGAGGGGGTGTTGGCGGGCTGTGCGCTCGGGAGCCAAAACACTATCAGCATCGTGGGCTGGCGCGACTCCAGCTCGGAGAGACGGGCCTCGGGGCTCATTAAGCATTAAGATTTAGGTTCATGTGAGGACATTTGAGACAGTTTTTTATAGAGACAGAGTTTACAATCTTCCATTTTTATTACCATGTTATAATTAAAAGCTATTTATTAGTATGGTTTGGGTGAGGGGTCAGGCATAACAAACTGTGCTGCTCAGCTGTGTGCACAAGGAGGAAAGAATAGCCATTGAGGGCCATGCCTGAGTGCAACCAGGATGGTTCAACTTTGTGCTTCTGTTTTTAAAAAAGTGCTTCTCAGCAGACTAGCTAGCACGGGTTCTTTTTTTAGTGCAGCTTGGCAGTGGACAGAGACTGTGGAGCACTGGGCATTCAAGCTGTGCAAAAGCAAGGTGATCTTATGAGAGGTTTCAGCTTTCCAAGAATGTAAATTAAAGAAATTATTTTGTATCCATCCTTAGGGCAATTATCCATTTGCTAACTGCTACTCAATGTAAAAAACTATRTGTGAATTCTAAATCTGTAGCCGTCTACTCTTTGTGTCATTCCTTGTGGTATAAGATCTGCATGAATGACTAGCCCTGTGAAGGCATTTGCACAATCTTCTCTGTTGCCTTGGTAGAGCGGTTTTGCAAGGCCTCTATCCTGTTCACATTTTCAGTCTTTGGCAGAGCAATATCCATGCTATGCTGTATTTGGCTTCCTTGGTTTTTTAATCCTACTGAGCTGCATGCTTCTTCGTTCCCCTTTTACTTATCAAACAGGACTATGAACCTTTTATATGACAAAATTGCTTCTGTCCTGTTTGTTAAMAAGTGCCTTGTTCTTTTATCCAAAATAAATAATACCAGAGATATCATTAGCAATCACTCAAGAATGTTTTCCCCAAAATATTTTTGTGACCTCAAGAGCATCTCTGTATTTTGAAACTTCTTTGCCACTTCTTTGCAAAGAGATCTTTTGACTTTGCATTGTCTGCTGTGCTTTATCTTGCCTCGTTCCTCTTCAGGACTGCGACAGTGGACTTTCCTTTCCAACCTGTTTGGGGTGTTATGAAGCTGCCAGTGTGGCACCAATTTAAAATACCTAGATGGTGAAACTATCTGTGCTGATAATTATCAAGTGCTAGAAGATTGCCTGTTAGAAAGTAAATGTATAGAAATTAAAAAAGAAGTGTCTACTTGAAGGTGTTCAGTACATGGAATTTTCTCAAATAGGAAATGCCTTCTTACTTGAATTTTATTTCATTAGTCAACCTTCTTTTCAGAAGTACATTCTGTAATTTGAGTAAGGAATTCTGTTGGATACATACCCATCCAGCCTGGATTTATCTGTGAACCACCAGTCGTATCACCCTTTATATTTTCCCATTTCTGAAGGTCATTTTCTGAAAGTGCTTCTCTTCCATTTCCTCATAGAAACAAGATCATCTTGGAGGCTGAATTTGGCAGCCATTCTCTGAATATTTTCTTAACTGACGTTTTCTAGTAAGAATTTCATGTGCAGTTGTCTTGGTGCTTTTCATTAGATCTTTTATCAGCTGTTGTCTGGAACGCCTTCTCTTCCTGGCAGAAGTCTTTCACATTCTTAACTGGTGATAAACAACCCCAGGAAGGTCCTGTAGGTTAGTCACACAGTGGCTAGTACTGATTCCTGCCTCTCTGTCCTACTGTGGAAGCTATCTTATCTCCTGGAATTTCAAGCCTTGGGGACAGTACTGAACAGAGCGATTGATTCTTCCCATACCCACCAGAGCTGTTTTTCACAGGGGAAAGGAAGTGACCTAGTTTCTCCCATATGAGTGGGAATGGAACAACTTTCCACTTCCATGGCACCTTGCTGTTTCCATGAGGTAAGGCTGCTGGCCGTTTTTTGCTTCTGTGCAAAGTCTTCCCGTGCTTCATATAGAGCTTAGCTGCCAAAGAATCTGTGCCTRGTGTGGGATCAGGATGTGAATATTGGACTATAAATGGCAAGAGAACTACAGGGAGGGCAGTGAGGAACAGAGAATTGAATTTACTTAAAAAAAAAAAAAGACATTCCCATCTCTGACCATTTATGCAGCAGATTACTGTATTTGGCATAGCAGCATGTGGGGTGCATGGTGGAGTAGAGGTCTTGTGTTATTGAAGATACCCACTTGTGGGTTTTTATGTTTGAAGAGTACAGCTGTATGAGAAACTGGAGTGGAACCTGTGCTTGGGAAAACTGAGGCCTGCAACTGGTGGTATTTTATTTTRGAGCAAGCCTGGGGGCAGGCATCTATATCCAGAGCAAGCACATCTGCCCTTTTTGCCCTCATGAGGATGACTATAGCTGTACCCTGCTGACAGCTTCTGCACAAGAACAGCTTCCTTGGAAGGAAGGGTTGGGATGAGTGAGTGCTCCAGGCAGTGAAGGATCATTCAGAGCCTCAGCACAGTCTGGGGTGTCCAGGCTCCAACCTTCTGTCTGAACCTGCTAACAGGGGACCTCTCTGCCTTCCTTACCCCCATCAGCATGATCTGCCTGATCAATACCTGAGGGGGAGCCTCTTCATACCATAACCCTCCTTTTTTAGCAAGCATCCTATTAGCACCAGAAAAGGTGGTTTGCATGGAGAGAGTGTTATACAAAGTCATTAAAGAAAGAAATAGTGGAGGTATTTCRTTTCATAGTAGGAAGACTGCATTATTTTCAGTCGTCATTGTAAAGTGTTACATRTACTACAATAACTTGTTTTCTCAACTATTTGCAGAAATGTTGTAACTCATCTAACAGGGTCTAAACGTATATCGTCGCAAGGCTTGGGCTGATTGCCTGCCCTGTGTGCCTTGGTACGGAGGTGATGCTAACAGACATACCTGTRGGGAAGGTGAAGGACTGGGGGCTCTGTGTGTGTGCGACAGCTGATGTGAAAGCCAAGGGGTTTTACATTGCTCCAGTAACATTTTTTCTGCCACTGTATTTTTGATGGTTTCCTGAGGAAATCCTGCAATACAAATATGCTTTTAGAGATTTAATTAATACACGAGAGTTATCCATTCAGCTGCAGTTGTGATACTTTTCTAACCAGTTGAAATTGTGCTTCCAGAAGAATATGAAGTTGTTTTGTCTTTTGTCCTTTTTTTCTTGAGTGAGGATGGATAATGTTTTAAAATTTTCAGACATAATGCATGAAATGGGCTGGACTTGTTTCCCTCACTGCAAATGTCTACAGTGGAAGTATCTAGAGCTGCTGTATAACTAAGTGTAGAAAAATAGCTGCTTCTAGTCCTATCACCAGTCCTGTCACCTCTTTTCAGATACCTACTGTACTCTGCCATGCCATTTGTGAAGGTTGCGGAAAGGTTATTGAAGTTTGGGGATTTTTAAATCTTTTTTGAGCGATGAAGAAAAATAATAGCATAGATGTTTATGCAGAGGTCACCACACACTTGCGGAATTACAGTCTAATTGGAACAGTTCACCCCATGCTGYGCTTGCTCTTCCTCTTGGTTGTGCTGTTGGTGAGTGGCCATGAAGTAAGAGACATCTCGTTTTGATTTTAAGGACCACATGAACTCCAGGTCAGAATTCTTTGGGGTTTTGACTGAGGTTTTGGTTTTGGTTTTAACCAACAATCTCCATTGTAAGTCTCTTTATTTAATTTGGAAAAGATGTCTCTTAAGTCCTAATCTCCTRTGCTTGCTGGCCAACTGTTGGGTAGGGTGGAAGGATGAAGGAATTCAGYCTTTCTCCCCTAGGACTCTTGGTGGGTACTAGCATGCTTGGGATTGAGCAATAGTAGTAATTGGACAGCCATCCCAGGAATAAGGAAAAACAGGAGCAGGAGAAATCAAGGAGGATGCCTGRGAGCCAGATGTTGCAGAGAGTTGGAAGCTGATGCTTGATGTACAAAGGGAAACTACCTTTTTAGCATCAAGTGTATGGTATAATTCCTAATGGAAGGTGCTGTTCTTTTATAATATGGGGATTTAAATACTTTACATTAGTGTTGTGCTGAATGTGTAGAGAAGAAAATACACCTTATGTCTTAGAAACCTGCAAAGACTCTCAAAATCTTTAAAATGGAGATCTATCAGTGCTTCTATGACCTGTATATAAGTGACAGTAAAGAAGAGTTCATGTCAGTTGAGGGAATCACTTGYCCCAGTAGCTTCAGGAAGGAAAGTGGACCACGGCTGGATGTTTATTTAAAAAAAAAAAAAAATTAATTGCACTTGTTTCTCTGCAAGATTAATCTTGTCCTGTAGGGTGCAAGCAGAGCATGTGTGTGATGAAAGAATTAGTGTCTTCTTTGTTCAGCACTGCATGAATGAYTGCCTGATAACGCTGTCATGCAACAAATAGGTTGTTGCGCAGTAATTAGAAATGGAAGCTCATCTTGCAGAGCTGAAGATATATTTCACAAGGATCATAGGCTTGCCTTTCAGAAATACAATAAAAATGTCCTCTGCTTTCTTGCTGAAGTTTTCATTGTTTATTCTTACTGTGGCTGTATTTATGCAGTTTTACTAGAATCAGCCATAAGTCATAATATTTGTATTTGTTTTGCATTTAAATAATTGTTCTCCATGTGCAGAACATATGAAAATTCACATATAAAAGGATTTTGTGCCAAAAACCTGCCTCCAGCTTTTCCTTAGAAAAATTAACATAGGAGCCAAAGATACTGTGGCCCTGCTTATCCCCAGGGTTGCATAGACCTGCTTAGTCTGTGTGTGTTTTGCATTTTCAGAAACCTGTTTGGTTGCTCTAGCTCGGTGCATATGTTCATACGGTGCTGSGCCAAGCAGAGGCGATGGCCAGGGTCGGGGCTGGGGCTGTGAGGCCACTGAAGGAAGCGTTGGCCTGCGAGAAGTTTCTTTCTCACTAACTCTTGTGCAAACAGCCACGACGGGGAGCCTCAGCCTCAGGCTCAGCTAAGTCTTAGGGTTGAGGGTAGTTGGGGAATCACATCATCCTGGGGTTGTCCTAGTGCGGCTGGAAAGGGGTTGCTGCAGGGGGGCAAAAGCTACACAGTGTTTTGTCCCCTGGGAACCTTTTCCCCTGAGCATGGTGAGTGCCTTGGGCCAGGTCTCAGGTGCAGAATGCTTYGTTTGGGGAACGTAAATCAGCAGCAACCTGCTGCAGCCGTTACAGCTTCTCAGGTCAAGACAGACACTCCAGGTGAGCCTGAACTGGCACAGAGAACTTGGCTCGTGTGGGGCCTCGCACTCAGTCCTGCCTCCACGGGGTGCTTTTCAGCCAGGTTGGTGGCTGAGCACGCCTTAAGACACTCGATATTTTGGCGTCTGCACTCTGGGGCTAGATGAGGCAATGACTTAGCAGCAGCCAGTGGGCCCTGGAAGAGAGCTCCCTTTGGCACGATCTGCTGCGAGCAGCTCCTGAGCTCCCAGGGCCAGAGCGTTGAGAGAGGCTCCCAACGGGAGGCAAACAGCTAACAACCGGGATCTTTCTTCCTTGGGCTTTTCTGTCTTGCCCCATCCTATTTCCTTCCTCTTCAGACTCCAAACGGTGGTCTAAACTGTTTTTCATTCCCTTCTCCTTTCCTTCCTCTCATTTTACCCCTCTCCCATATTTCACAGGGAAGCCTGTACAAGCCATTTTGAAGATTTATTTAGAATGGATTTGGACATTTGGGGTTTCCATTAAGACCCCTGTATTTTACTTTCTATTATTGCCTATGTTTTTAGTGCACACCTGCAATACCAGTTATATTGCCTGATGTATTCACATCTGAGTAATTAAGAAAATGGATGCATTTGCTAATGTATCATTTTTTCCCTGAAACAGAGTAGGTCCTGCAGATTTAGGATGCTGTATTGAAGTCACCATGGAAATAGAGTGTTCCAAAAGAGACTCTTGAAGGAAAAATTCTTCGKTTGCCTCTTACAGCATTTGAAATGTAAAATACTAATTTTCAGAGCTGCTGTTTTGCAAATCTGAAATATAACTTAGTGCCCTTTTGGGGGGAAAAGTAACATCTGTTCATGAACTGTGAAATAAAATGCCGATAATAGGAAATGTATGGTCTTTCCATGCCATTCTGTGCACGTAGGAGAGAAAGAAAACAAATATTTTGTAATGTAAATGTATTAAATGCATTAGTGATCATGTATTTCTAGGACCTAATAGCTAGTGTTAGATTCTCCCTTAAGGAGATGGTAGGTGTAGTCTATGCAAGCTTGGGTTACAGAGATTTTAACTCTTAATAAGTAGCTGRAGGAAATAAATCCTTCACCTCCTGGCCCGTCCTCTGACCCCCCAAAATAGATGTCATTCACAATTTTATTTCCTGCACAAGGCTGTGCTAGRCTGCCTGAAGCACAGAGTCCAGAATGGAGACTTAATGTCAGCACARAGTGATATTCCCCTTTCTCCTTTTCTGTTTCTTTTTAAAAATCTTTGATCTGAGGTGAGTGTCTTGGAGTAATAATTTTCTTCCCAGTTGATGGGACTGGTGCTATTTCCAGTCTTTGGATAAAGGTATATGGGTTTTCTCATGGGATGTGAGTGGTAAAGAAACACAGATTATTGCAAGGGGATTTTATAAAGAAAATTACCAGCTTTTAGAGGCTTGGTAAATTTTGAAATTTTGTAACAATGAACCACATCAGTACTGCTCATAGTGTTTTCCTGGGTTGGGGGAACTTTGGGTTTTCAACTTTCAGAGGGAGGAGGGTTTGTTAAACAATGTTCAACCAYGGTACCACTGACCAGGTCCTATTTCCATGGGGAGTTTTTATTTGCTTTGTCATTTGGTCTTAGTTTTTCTGAACTCCCTTTTTATTTATCTCCTTGCATTTATATTTCACGCAGACTTCTGCTCTCAACACACATGCAAGAGTGGGGTTTAATTGTGAATACAGATGCTGCAAAACAGATGGGCTACCCCTAAAGGGCATGYTGTTTCCTGTTTTCATGCAGAGGAGAAACTGATGGCCATTTCTTCCCAACTGCAGTGATACTAAGATGTCTTTTGGGTTTCTGCTGTCAGGTTTCTACTCTCCATTTTTCTGCACATCCTGCTTCTAGACAGTAGAAACATACTCATGTGACAAAATTCAAACAGAAGCCTTGAAAACTGATGTAATCTTGATTAATTTGGGGCATTAAAAGCAATTGTAAAGGTACTCTTCTGTAGACATTTTTCYTCCTACCTTTTCTTCCCATTAGTGATGGATCTTGGGGTAAACACACATGCCTTCAGTAGAGAAGGAAGGGGAGAATATTCCTTTCCTGAAATACTTAAGTGTTTAATAATTTGGGCTTTGTAACTCATCACTTATAAATACTCCTTTCTCATGACAGGTTGCTGAATGCAATAAAACCGGGATTGGTAAAAAAGATCAATAGACTGCCGACCCCCATTGCAGGTTTGGTGAGTATCCCAAATGGAGAAAATCTTTCYGTGTTGCTCTTGGCACCTTGATTATGTGACTTTGTGATCTTAAACGGCAATTATTTTTGCAATTTGAACTCTCTTTGGAGATCTTCCAGCCTTTTGCAGAACTGGGGAGTGTTTGGGAGGGAGAGTATATTTTTACAGGAAAAATATCTTCGAGTTCTGGTCTAGATTGAGAAAGATTCCAAGGTGCCCTCTGGAATTTTTGACCACAAGAGCTGTTTTTTGGAAAGAAAGAAAAATGTATTTGTATATTGTGTCTCCTTTTTGCTCTTTCCCCAAACACTACAGTCTACAGATAACATTCATGGCAGGATTATCTGGGGAGCTGCTTCATGTTGACTTAAAGGGCAGAGTGAAAGCTGGCCATTATCCGTGGGCGCTAGGAAGGCCGGCGAGGCCGTGCTGACAGCCCGTGGGCTGAACCTGCCCCTTGAGGCAGTTGCATGTGGCTTGCAGGAATGCTGCTGCTCAGGAGGCCTCCTCACGTGGTGGCACCGTCCTGGGCCTGCTGCTGCAACGGACGTTGACTCTAGCAGGGCTTGTGACGTAGGAATACAGCTCTATTTGTGTTGCCTTGAGTCGCCAYTGGGAATAACAGGACCTGAGCGTGAGGAAGGGACCGTCCCCAACGCAGGCCGATGCTTTCCCTGTACGCGTAGCTCCTGCCGTGGTTCTGACACCTCTCACGTTGTGCCTCGTTTGTGCAAGACTCAGCCCGTGTTACATGCTGATGGCTGAAGTTCATGTTCCTCTATATAAACAGCATGATAAAGTTTTCTTCAGGAAAGACTAAGTTTTTGTTAATGATAGTTTTAAGAGAATGATGTTGAATTATGTATTTTTTGCTATTAATTTCTCAAATGCCAGAGGTAGGCTAGTCGTAGGTAGGAGGGAGTGCATAAAAATACCATTACATCAGTGAGTTTTTCTAATTTCTGGAGATAAATTTCTCTTGGAAGATGTCAATCCTCAACACATTAGCCAAAAAGTGCTCTTTGGACAGTTAGTGGTGCAGCAGATTAGCAGATCTATTTATTTATTTATTTATTTATTTGTATTGGAAGGGCATTTTTTTACTTTTGTAACCTGCTTCTTCTACTAACTTGGAGTAATTATTTTTCACAATATTTTTCCTAATTAAGTGGCAAAGTGTTTGTTTAAAAAGTGCATTGGAGCTTCTGGTGTTTTCTGAATGTTTTGAATGTATTTATTTTTGATCTCACCTGTACCACCATGCCCGTGKACCTGAAAATATGTAAAATATTGAAATTATCATCCAGAAATAGTTGTATTCAATTAACTAAGAAGTATATTTTAGGAAACTTCATTTATTTATTGCATTTTTTTTAATCCTAGCTTTAGCTGGCTTGGTATAGCATATAATTAATTCTTTCCATTTATTTCACYCCCGTGTCAATGTACTATGCGCACCCAGATGCACCATGACACACTGYCGGTATCTTTACTGCCTTGAGGTACCTGATTATGATCTCTTAGCTTTTGCTTGTGCCTAGAAGTGCAACTTAATCATACTAATGGGATTATTTTATTTATTCCTGATAGCTGATAGGACAGGCATTTTGGTCAGCCATAAGAGACAACAGAAAGGTTTTCCTGCTTTAAAGTGTCATAAGTAAAGCTTGTGCRTAACTGTAAGCACTMAAAGTGGCTTTTGTTTCATATTTAACCTCCAGAGACACAAATGATCATATATCATGTAGGTCTACAACATTTCTACTTCAGTCTACTTTAATTCCCTAGATAATTATTTTTTTCCTTTGTTATAGTAGGGACAAAAGAAGTATTCTTTATTGAAGGAAAATAACTAAAATTTAAGCCCGTGTTGGAGTCATCCTGAGATGTTTGTGTGGGAGTCTTACTGGCTGTAAAAAATTTGCCTGTACTTGGTGTTGGAGTGATTTCTTGTAATGCTACTGTGAAGTATTATGAATAACTGATCTATTTTCAACAGATTGAATTTTTCTTGGTATTTAAAGCTAAATGAATCTGCAGTTTTCTGGAGTACTTACCGCTGCCTTCCTCATGTGCTTTAAGAGGAATGGCTTTTTTGCAGGGCTTTTATATACCAGAATACCAGTTGTATAAGTGAAATGTATTTGTTATTGTGTGGTAGTTCCCAGGTAAGGACTGAAGGATCTGAACACCATGGTGCTAAATATAACTGAATTTGAAAACTAAGCGCAAGCTCTATAAATACACAAAGGTGATCTTTGTCTAGGAGCAAGTCTAAGTCAGGATATGGGATAGTACGCAACATTACATATAGAATTACATATGCTCAGCTTGGCGGSCGTGTTTGTGATTTGCTTTGATCTCCAGAAGTGCCGACTGCTTCTGTTATCGCAGCAGAAATGATGCATTGCTTTAATGAAAGGGAACATAGGACAAACCATCCTTTCGGTGTTCAGACTTACAGGGAGTATTAAATTTGATTAGATACTTTCTCATTCTTCTCATTATTCATTAATCCAGAAAGTTTAATGCTCCCACCAAGAAGTGAATTCACAGGACACCCAAAGAACATGAAACCCATGTAGGAATTGCTGAATTTGCTGAAAGAGCCATGTTTGCAGAAGAAATGTCATCATGCGGGAAATTGATGCTGAGCATCTTCGCTCTAAGGCTGCCAGCTTTCCAGGAGCATCATTACATGTGTTTAATTGCGCAAGCCTGAAAAATATTTTGGCTGAGTTATTAATTAGAAGACCAGAAGCTGCAAAGACACACACAATGATGGATTATTAGAGTGCAAAGAGTATGATTACAGTATAAGTGATTTTTACAAAACCAGCATTTTTTCAGTGAGCTGCTCTCAGCTTCATTCTTTTGGTTTGACATTTAGAGTGGGCACAACTGACGTGTAAAGATTTTACCAATTGTTATTTTGTTCAGCTGGGTCATATAAGATGTTTGTTACTTCCAGAGAAAGARAGTTTGTTCTCAGCATCTTCTTAGCTAATCTTTGCCTTTAACAGTGACCACTGTATGTGGGCTATATTTTTGCTTTTAAAAAAAATCCAGATTTACTTCCTGTCACTGAATAATGTTACTCTGTGAGAAAAGAAATGGCTTCTGCCTTATCTTTTGTTTGACAGGCTTTAGCAGAGTTTATAGCATTACTTCAGTTCCTTGAACAATCCCCCCAGGAGCTTAGACACTTACTTCAGAGACTGTGTGAAAGAGCCTCACATATAATAGTAGGAAGTAGCCAAGACAGAGCTGAGGGGCTGAACTTTAGCTTGTGTCTTGGCTCGTGTTTCAACACTACTGAAGAAAAACTTGTTTACTGTGGCATCYGGCTTCAAGCTTGTGTACAGTTCTCATCTAGGTGATATTTGTATAATTCAGGAATGCAAAAAATAGCTCAGCAAAAGCCACCTGGTTGCACGACTATTGTATCAAGAGAAACATAGCTGCAACCTGCTGTTTAAAAACTTTGTTCCTGGAACAACAATATTTCTTTTCAAGATTATTTTTTTTAGGAAGATTTTCTTGGCAATATGATCTTTGGGAACTTGCTATGGACCTTGTTAAGAATTGCTACATATCTGTAATTRTAATTTTGTAGTTTGTAATTTGACTTTTCTGCAGTTGCATACATTCCAGTATATTTTTGATGGAATACCTTTAGGAATACCTTAAAGCTGTTGCAACATTGTATTGGCTTTCAGGAATTTGCCCTTCTTAATTAAGCTTAACAAACAGGACTCTTTTCTTCATGYACATATGAACTTGAAAATGTAAGACAGAAATATAGRACAGTGCATTGTGCAGAACTGAAAACAATTAGAAAATAGAGAGAAATAGATGGAACTTTAACTGCTGTACATTGTTTTTGCCAAACTYTCCCAATTATAATTCAGTTTCACYGTATTTTATTTTTCTTAAAGATGACCTTCTCATTCTTCCTTTTGAAGTCTTGCTCTCCCTTCAATTCCTTGTCGCAKTTTTTGGAAGAGCCTGCTGCTGCGGTAATACGTGAATCCACATTATGGCTGTCGGTTTCCTTGTTTTGTGCTTTCTCTTGCTGCGGGAGCCCCGTCGTATCCAGCACGAAGGGGTGCCACGCAAGCTGTGCTACGCGTGAAGTAAACAGAAGCCACATTTCCTAACTGCCTCCAAGCAGGAGGCTCTTGGCGCTCAGGTCCCCCCACCACTGCTGTGCGTGTCGATGCGATGCGAAGCAGCAAACGGCGCAGCTGGATTCTGCCCGCGCTCCCGCGGCGCTTCCCGGCGGAACAGCGACCCGCTTGGCCGCCCCTCCTGCGCCCGACCTCGGCTGCGGCATCGGGATATCTGAGAGCAGCAATGCGTAGGGCCTGGCCAGTGGTTTGGAACAGCTCTGTGTGCTTTGGCTCATCAGATACTGTAATGTGATGATCCCTTCTCTAAAAGAATAGTGTCCTTAAAAAACAAGTTCACATCTGCAGCATCCTCATATGCTTATTTTTCCCCCCAAGCTTTTTAAACTCTTTCTTTGAATTCATTTTCCATCTAGTTTTTCCTGCCTGTTTGGTTTGGTGTTATCTGAGTCAGACAGAGCTACATTACAAAATTCCCACTTAATGAATATAGCCACATGCTGTACTCATAATCATTTCTAAATTTTATGAAGAATACAAAAGTAAACTAACAGGTGTTTCTTACCCAGGCTGTTTGTATATGGAGTCGGAATGGAACAGTCTGCAGTGACAGTTAATTCATAAGAGAAGATGAAAGCAGCCATCAATCCAACTTTGGCAGCCAGCATAGAGGAAGTGGCATTTGGGAAAATGAGATGGAAACCAATAAAAACTAAAGCTTTAAATTGAAATTCAGCTGTTGTTCTAGACTGGACTGAAAGATTTTATTGCTCCCAAGTAGCTTGCAAATGCTGTCCAGAAAGCATCGTTCTCTTCATGCCGTTTAGAGGAGGACTAGTGAGCCAAATGCAAAACACATAACGCTGGCATCTCATTAATATTTTGTTGGATGAAGTGCATGTACTTGCTGGGCTGATGGGTTTGGCACAAAAACTCACATACTTTTGATGCTGGAAACTAATGATCACGGTGACAGTAGCATATGTGCTGGAGACGTATTCCACTGCTGCACTCGAGTCAAGTCTTCATTGCCCTGACTTCCGAGTTTAAACTTTAACCTGATTTATGGAGGTAAGAGAGGCTGAAATAATAGAAAGTGAACAAAAGAGGTGAGCCATCAGGAAAGCAAAGGAGATGAATGACTTCATCTCATTATTTACTTTTCATGGACTGAGCTGAACGAAGCCATAAACTTCACCCTCAGAGGTGAATTCRGTTAGCTCCTTGTGATCTTTGTCCATGATGCCACCCTTGCCACCATTCTCTCCTTACTTTCAGGTTTCCGGTAGCTAGAAGTAGAACCTGAAATGGAGGATGTCTTGGTTGGTTCTGAAATGCTGGCTGTGGCTCCTGGTGCAGTTACTTTGTGCTTCCCTCATCACTGGCAGCAGCCAGAACATTCAAACACAACTTCTACAGACCAACCTCGCTGTGGCCTTTGAAGTCTCTTTTTCCTCTGTATCTCTCSTTGACTGCAGCCATTAAATTAGCTAAACTGGTCAGGAATGGAGACCACTGCTAATTATACTGTTGCTTCCTGCCATGTCTTCCACCACTGTCCCTTACTATAAGCTCAAGTCTATCACTGAGCACCTAGAGCGCCTTGGACAGCTGCTTTGCTAGTCAAGAGGCCACCAGCCAATGTGAAGTTTTGTAAGAAACATGACTGATAACTGTGTCCCACAGCGATGGGTGTACACAAACCTAGTCATGGCCTGTTCCCAAAAGGGACAGGTCAGGATCCAGAAAAATCCTGAAATTCCCAGGAAATTCATGAATTTGTTTGTGCAGTTTCACAACCAAATTAAATGGTGCCCCAAGTGTGCTGAACTCTGTTACTGAGAATGTCAGGCTTGGTTTGGTCAAATGCTAACAATGTATGTGAGCACTGTGTGGTGAAGATCATCTGCTAGTCTGTTTTTGCCCAACACCTCACCCCGTGGGTCTCGCTCCATGGCCAGGACTCCTAGACAGTGTGTTAATACAAATAATAAATAGCACTTATAAAAATATCAGAGGCATTCCTGTGTCATTCACAGGCTGGTTTTAGATTACTCTTCCAGCCAAAGTTTTCGACCATGGCTTTAAAGAGTGTTTTATAAATAATGTTGATCACATGAAATAATCTTAAATGTTTAATATGTAAGGAGCACGAAGAATCTTTTCTGTGTTAAAAGTGAAGAGGCCGTGGTCAGTGTGGAGGATTTAAATTTTTTTTTCTCTTTGTCACAGAGACAATTTTACTGTCCAGTCCAGAGAAAGGAAGACTAATTGCCACACTTCAGAAAAAAACAGCCCCCTGCTTTTTGGGACTGTCGAATGACCTCACAAGGATGCTATTTATAAAACCATTTACTTAAAGGTTTTGAGTAATGGTTCTGTTCACTCTTGATGAGTAAACAGACGAAGGATTCCAGAGATAACATTTGAAAATGGCAAAAAGAAAACATTGCTGCTACTGCAAAGGCTAACGCGAGGCAGTTGAAATGTGAACTTGCCCTTATCATGGCTGTAACCTTTCCTATAAATGACAGAGTCTTTCCCTGGGCTGGGGAGGGCAGCTGGTGTCCAGGAGCAGCCTCTTGCACCTGTGGAAAATGCAGACTGGCCCTGGATTCGTTTCAAGGTTCGCTTTCTGATCCTAAAGCGTCCCTCTGCAGGTTCAGCCATAATTCGTATTAGGTGGCTTTAGTGACTCTGATTGAGGGAGTGTTTCAGACCTGGTCGTTTAACCACCAAAATGCCTTTTGCTTTGAGGCTTCGGGCTGCGCTAGGTGAAGCGCAGAATCCCCTGCTTCCTACCAGCTCGTGTCCCAGGAACCAGAGGCCTCTTGGGCGCAGGACTCGGAGCGCCCCGTGCAAGTCCTGCTGCGGCAGCCTGTGCCTTCCCCTCGAGCCGGGCACATCCCGCGTGCCCTGGAGGCAGGCGGCATTTGAGGGGCTCTGCGAAGGAGCCCGGGCACGGGCTGCCTGGCCGGGAATGTGGCATTGCTGGCAAAGGCCGTCCCCAGGCGTCCGCAACCCCGCAGGGGCTTGCGCTGCCAAACCCATCCTGTGGGGATGTAAAAGGAAGCACTGAGCTGGTGTGCTGGACGTGCAGGCCAGCACGTGAAGTAAACAGCTACGGATATCCCCGTCTTGAGGCTGAAAGCAGCAGCCTACAAGAAGGCAAAAGCTGCATTTTCAGCTTTTGCTGATAACAAGCACAACTAGAGCCGAGGCTGTGGCTGCTTTAAACTGATCTAAGTGTGACTTTCCCACGCCGTGTCCCTTGCAGCACTCGCCGGGCCTGCAGCGGGAACGGGTGCCTGCGAGGGACGCAGCAGGCTCGTTCGAGAGGAAGTCCCTATGGAGCCGGAGCTAGAGAACGTAAACTTGGACGGCTCCGCTTAATGCTTCAGTTACTGACAAAAACCAAAGGACACAAGGACCTGGGAAGGCCTCATCCCGAAATCCGCAGTTTAAAGGTTGTCTGTGTTTAAAATTACACTTGGTAGTATTCTCACCCCTAATTCTGGAAAGCAGCTCACAGGTTGGAGTCTGTAGGTCTGTGCTATAAATACTGTCCCTCATCTTCAACTGCCTATTCCAGTGACACGTAGGCTCTGCTCCAGGGCACTGCTAGAGCCCAGGGGTTATTTATTTGGCAAAGCTCTGTGTAAGTGGGGGTTAGGCAGAATATTTGCTGTATTTGGTGCTCCTGGTTCCTCACAGCATAGAACATGTGCGACGCAGGCGCTGCCGCATATGAAGCACGTTCAATACTGTCTGTGGCCCAGAGAGCTTTGTAAGCAGGGCATGGTAGTGCTGGAGGCGTGAAGGAGAGGGAGCTGTCTGTCCTTAACCCAAAGGCAGGGGAAGGCGAGCGCCGCCTCTGACTCCATTTTGGCTGTGACCCAGCTCCGTAGATGGAGCYGCAGTTGGTGGCTTGTCCCGTTGCTGTGCGGGGGGCCTGCCCGGCGCTGCGAGCGGCACCGGCCGGGGACGGGTGTACGTGCCCAAGGCAGCCCCGGGGCGTACCGCGCTCCAGAGATCACACTGCAGTTGTTTCCTTGGCTTAAAACACACAAGCAGAAGGACAGACTGGTGGAACACGTGCTGGTTGCCCGTAAAGGGCTGAGTGCAGGACTGCTGTGGTTGACCAGACCAGTAAAACTCCGCAGTCCTGTGCTGTGGTCAGGAGTTCAGGGGCTGGAATCCCTGACACTCGAGTCTCCTTGCCTTTTGCATTCCTCGGTGTGTCCGGATGAAAGCCACTTGCTTCCTGCTTGGCACAATCCTTCCCAATTGTAATGCTCTTCCTCTTAAATGTTTAGAGGTCTAATGATACTATTGTAAAGCTGTTAAAATTAATGCTACAAAGGAAGCAGCTGAGTTGATGAGAGAAAATGATTGGAGGCTGACCCGTCTGACTGAGGCGCAGCAAAGCCCTCAGCCGTTAACCTTTAGAGGGCCGARCAGTCTTGTGATACCTGGAAATCTGTGCCGTGGCTCCATATGGAGTTCTGGAGAGTTGCTCTCTATTAGAAGAGGTCCTCGCGCTGTCGCCAGCTCTTTGTTTGCTGCTGCCTGCTGATCACAGTGCCAGGAGGCTGGCGCTGAGGCGGAGAGCGCTCCTTTCTGCTTGGACAGCAGCGTGCCTCGCAGGMTGTGAATAAGGGGCAGGACCGAGGCCGCTAAATGCGTGCATGCATGCGAGCGCGCAACAAGTTAAACACAACTTTTGTTAGCCCCTTTATGTGCTGCCTCATCACCTCCGCTTTTCTCCTTGACTCCTATTAGTGCTCATTAAGCTCCCGTCTCCCCATAGAGCCTCGTTTGATTAATCATGTGCCTTTTCCCCTTTCTCAGCTCTTTTTGGTAGGAACRGTGTCATTATTTGCTCTCTGTTTATGGCTGTAACTAGAGAGATGCSGCTGGGCCCTGGTGCGCTGCGAAGCTGAATCCGTGCGTTGCGAGTGCCAGCGGTGGGGCTCATCCTTGCACCTGCTGTGGAAAAACAGGCTCCAAGGCCTTAAATTGTCAGCCCTGGTGGCCGGCGCTCGCCTGGTCTCTTGCCTTATATAACTGCTCAGGTGGTTGCTGCTGTGGAGCTGCGCAGCCCAGCAAATCCCACTGCTGTTTCCAAGAGCTCCCGCATGTTTCTAATGCCGTCTCTCAATGAAAGCTGCCTCGTCACCGTTGTCCCCTCAATGCCATTTCTAGGTTGGCTGGCAGGAGGCTGGCTGTTTTTTCCAAAACCAGGGCTAACTTTGCAGCTCCTACCTAGCAACAGGGAGGGGGTTTAGAGCAGACGCCTGGCGGGGCTGAGCGAGCGGCCGGCRGGGCTTGGCCAAGCAGCGCACCCCAAGCTGGGGAGAGCAGCGCCGGAGGTGCCCGCTGCGCCGCGTGGTGAGTGCCCGGGGGGACAGCAGTGCAGACCTCGCGGCGGGTGCTCGGCCCTGCCTCGGGTTTGGGCTGCAGCTGTGGAGGGGAGCCCGGCTATGAGAGACGGGGGGCCGTGGGACCCACGTTTGCCGTGCTGGCAGCAGCAAGCCTTGGCTGACGATCCAGGGGATCCAAGGTCGTTTCTTGTTCAGTGGACTGAGCTGTAAAATGCCTGTCTCCTTGGCCAGCAGTGCATGGATCAGGAATGCTGTGCTGCTTTCTTTTGGGAGTTTTATTTCCTAACCTTGCGGTCCCTTCTGCCTGCGTCTCCTTCAAGGCCCTGCATGAATGAGCAGGCGCATTCTTCAGACTCTCTCCGCCTCCTGAACCTGGTTTTGGGATCAAGGCTAACAAGTCTGCTAGATAATAAGTGTGACGTTTATGTATTAATTTCTGGAGTTACAGGGATCAACTACACAGCATTAGCGCTGCTACACAGWATGTCCTCTGTTAGTTAAAAGGGAGGACAGTGAATAGGTTCAGTTGTTTGAGGTTTCAAGTAATCCAGGGGAGTTTTCAGTGTAACTAATACTTGTCAGGAATTTGACCCTTGTTGGGATAACAAGAAGTTCTGGATAACTGAGGTGATACTGTAAACATGGAGTGAAAAAGGGCCAGAAAACTGTTTGCTTAGGTCAGTAGCACAAGCTCATAAACTC
This sequence comes from Eudromia elegans, assembly GCA_003342815.1. Lineage (NCBI taxonomy): Eukaryota > Metazoa > Chordata > Aves > Tinamiformes > Tinamidae > Eudromia > Eudromia elegans. Next base: position 1,705,229 of record PTEX01000042.1, read on the forward strand.
TCTCAGCTGCTGATCTAGAAAAATAATTTATATAGAGTTAACCTGACATATGCAGAAGTAGAAAAAAAAACATTCTTTTTGTGCAGTTCTTGGATGTTTCCTTTCATTACGTTCCTCCTCCTAGCCTCGAGGAGGTCAGACAGTACAGCCTAGCGATTGCGTGAAAAGTGTGACTTGGAATAAGCAGGACTTGACATGTCCTGAGTGCCACACGCATCTGACACAGTCACGCTGCTCCGCTGCAACCGTGTCAAAGAAAAGAAAATAGAAGCAAATGAAAAAATACACGTCAGAACTGCTACGGGCTTGATACTATGTATTTGGAGTGATGGATATTCTGGCATTTTGTAGAACAAATTATGAATTTCATCAGTCACTGGCTAAACTAGTTGAAAGGCAGTGAATGAGTGTTCCCCAGTTGGTTGGTTGGTGGTTCCTATCTAAGCTTTTATAAGAGCAGGCAAATATAGAAAAATAATAACTTCATATGCACCAAAATGGTATAAACTAATATATTTGCTACTGAATTCAGTGTTTAGTAATAGACTCAAGTAAAAGAGAACCAGGACTTTAAGTTAGGTTTTGGAGGTTTGTTTTTGCTTTGCTTTGGGCTTTTTGAGAAACAAAGCCAGGCTAGCTCGATCTTCCTTCTTAGTGTGCACGCCTATGGTTTTTTTTTATAGTGCTCGATAGTGGTTGAGTGGAATTTGAGACTTCAGAGCACAAGAGTTTTACATAAACAAGGTAAATACATCATCTTAGAGATGTGTTGCAGTCAACTGAAAATTTGAGTGAGGTATTAGCAAAATTGTCTCAGAATGGGTGATACTTTATTTTCAGAGATATCCTACTAGTCGTTGCTTGTTCTTTCCATCAGTCTAATAAAACTGAAAGAGCAAAAGTCAGTAAAATATTATTATTAGTTTGAGGGGAGCTCCGGAGCTGCATCTTCAGATCTGCCTCACCTCAGAGTCTGAGCACTTTAGATGTCTGAATGATGTCAGCAGTGATAAAAATATATTTTCCAGCAGAGAAAATATCCAACTTACTGGAATGTATCTGTTAATCCCTTTTGTGCTAGTTATGGCATAGCATATGAAAAAACACACTCAAAAGTTTTTATTTAAGATACAGCCTTAGATATGGTTAGAAAGGAGACATGGAGAAATGAGGTATTTATCTGGATAGTCCTATCAGTAAACCTGGGGTCTAACTGCTGCAGGCTTTTCATTAGCCTAGCTACAACGCAGAATTTTGGGGAAGATAATGGGGTAGTTTTAGTGAAATTCAAAAGAAGCTACTTGTAAGCATGAGGCCAGTGCGTGAGAAAATACAAATTCCCCCAAATGCCCACAGTCAGCACCCACAGCATTACACGGTGTTGGCTAGTTCCCAGGAGCCTTTGAGACCTTAAATGCTCTTTAGTCCTTACTCTCTGATTGATCAAAGATTAATCACTTGATTTTTTAAATACTATTACCCAATCTCTTGAGCCACTCGATCCTGATTAAATTTGCTTTCTAAAATATAATCTTAGAGAACTGAAACTCCTTGGATTCTAGACTTTCACAGTTTTTGAAGAGCTGCAAGGGAGCGCAATCATACTTTGCTTTGTCAAAGTACTTACTTCCATTGAAAGGTCTTGTGGATACATGATCTTCCCAAGAGTTTTATGTTGCTTAGTCTGTTTTTACTTTTTTTTTTTTTTTTTTTTTGGCTGAGTTTGAGCAATATTGGATTAGACCTGCAAACAGGCAATTTATGTAAGCAAATTGCAAATTGAAAACCTGAAAAGACTGTGGTTGGTATCCGCTGTCAGAGCTTTCCTTATGACTAATTCTGTTGCACAACAATATGCAAATACTGTTTCTATACAGAATGTAGCCTTCTCCTTTATAGTTTTACATGTTAGAGGATTAAACTGGCCAATGGAATCTAGAAAGTGAATGGGAAGTAAAGAAGAGGCAGATAGTCAGCTCCTTCAGGCAGGATAATGGAAGGTGGAGTTTGGGTTATGCCAGATGGCAGGACACCGTGGATCATCTGTGTGCTGTGGGTATGGGTAAGTCATTGGATAATCGGCATATTAGCTACGTGCTAATATGCAGGCGAGGCTATGGGTGTCTGATGAGGTTTCTCTGGAAGGGTAGAGGATAGAGGTGCTTGCTAGAGCCAACACGGCCCGCTGTCCTTGCACTGCTTTGGGGCAGCCAGGTGCAATATGTGCCTTCTCCAGAGCTCTGCATCCCACATGTGCCATGGGGACGCATGAGCTGGTTTGGGACTGGCACTCCGCAGGGCTCTGAGTCAGCCAAACTGCGGGTGGCTTCCTGATGGCTCTGGAGCCCTCCCTAGTGAAAAAAGGGGGAAAAAAATAATTACTTTAAATTTACCCTTTTGCTTTTGTACACTGTCATCAGCTACGTATTGACACTGTTGGTATTATCYGTCTTTAAATTGCAAGGGTTGTCAGAAATAAAAAGTCAGGAGTTGGAAGCTTGTTATTGAGGACGTGTGAACATCTCTGCTTATGTGACTATTCTGAGCAGATAAGGTACATTTAATTATCAGTGTGTTTGTTTTTTTTTTTAAAAAAAGAAGATATTTCAGATCTGAGTAGGACAGAAGGCAGGGTATAAAGGGAAATTTAAGGACTGAAATGTCAGTAGTACCTGATTTTTCACCCTTTCTTTTCCTGCCGCTCAGTCTGATGAGGTATTTCCACCACCTCCACCCCTTGTCATCCTGCACTTGCCACTTGTGTGTGCCTAGAGGAGAGAGGATGCAGCACGAGTAGGCTGCAAGTAGACCTGTGGTGTGTTAAGAGAAAAGGAACAGAGATCGTCTGTCTTGTGAGAGAAGAGATCCTTTCCTTCTATACTCTGCCTCTGAGAGGAACCAGACCCATAACACTTTGAAAGAGTTGGGAGAAAACCTTTCAACAACAACAACAGAAAACACATTAAAAAGGAATTCTTTTCTTTCCATCTTGAGTTAATCATTGATATTTGGCCCAAAATGTGAGGAAATTTGCATTCTTTCTTTTGAAAAGAAAGCATATAAATGTACTTTCCTTCCTGCTGCGAGCGGAGTCTTCAGAACTGTAAACCACTCTGCCATCCAAAGGCAGCCCAGGGAACCTGCCTTCCAAGGGGCCCTTCAGAAGCATTAACTGCGCAGCCTCTATAGACTTAATCAGCARTAGTAATAGCAGCTGGCTGTTGTGCACAGTCTCTCTAAACTATAACTTTACTATAACTTTATTAACAGTTACTATAACTTTATTAATAATTCTGTCAGCACTTGAATTGCGTGTAACAAACAACTTACTGATGGTTGAAAAAGGACAGAAAATAAATCACTGCCATACTTTGGGGTAGTGCATCTTTCCTTGAGTGTTTACTGTATGTTGGGGTTTATTTGTCTGAGAAGCTACAAGTGYATGGATTGAATGTTGTGATACTTAGTAACTTAGGTGGTTGAAACATGTATGATCAAAGATAAGTACTGATTTATTTAAAATCTTTTTGCATAGATACTTTGGCTGTCTGTAAAATGCATGTGCAACCTACAGATTTGTTGATTCTTTCCCCTTCCKTTCCTTACTGACATCATTTGAAACACCCAAATAGGAGAACTTTCTGTTTATTTATTTATTGCTGGAAGTAAAATAACAATGTAGGTTTTTGGGGTTTGTTTTGATTTTTCCAACTGGAATGTGCTGGAACTTTATTCAGTGTAAAAAGCCAATTAAAAAAAAAAAACTATTTTGGAAAAAAAAAGTATTTTGAGGACTTTAACAGTTTCATTTAGAAGCCTTGGCAAGGAAACCCCAACATAGAAGAACTACAATATGTTTTATGTAATGCTGGCATGAAAGCGCAAAGCTATGAGTGGGGGGAAAATGTATGTCAGGTATCATATAACAGCAGCAAAGAGATTTCTGATGTTTATCAAACCTTGAACACCACAGATTATTAAAACATATTCCTTGGCAATAAAGAGTAGATGTTTAATTTGAAAGGAGAAAAGGAATTTGTTGCTTTTTTWGCGGAGGTCACGAACTGAGCAGGAATGAGTCCTCCTTGGCGGTTTCACTGTTTTGCYGTTTGCCGTCGGGAATAGAAATTTSGGCTGATTTTAACAGCTACTGCCAGGCCCTTGGCCCCCACCGGCTGCTTTTTCTTGTGGCTTTTGAGGCCCACGGGCCGCAGCCCAGCTTAGAGACGGGTCCTGGGGCCCTCCACGCGCTCCGGCTGGGAAGTGCCCTGGTCCCTGCAGAGCTGGTTGATGCCCCTGCTGAGAGGAGCCTGAGCTCTGGCCGCTTGTTGCCCTTTGCTCACTTTAGATGGAAGGTGCCTCTGCTTAACGCATCAGGCAAAGGGAGCATACCAAGTAAAACCCAGGGCCAAGGAAGCAGAGCCGCGCTGGTAGTTGCTGTGATAGCCTGCGGCTGCTGCTGGTGCTAATATGTTGACTTGCAGACGGTTCCTGCAAAGCTGGGTTTGATTTCAAAGTGTCTGTTCTTTTTGTGTCCTTACGGCTTTGTGCTTTAAATGCAYGCTGCCCAGAATTTCAGCTCTTTTTTTTTTCCTGGCCCTGAATGTTCAAAATTTCACACACAGCTACTTCTGTATAGCTGGATGCAGCAAAACCTTTTCATCTGAGATTCATCAGGCACACATTTTCATAAAGTCCTGTATTTTCCAGGTCTGTACAACTTGAATGAAGTCTGCTTATGTGCCTCGGTAGGAAAGCAGCTGATAAGTGACCCAGAGAAAGTAAGGATTAAGGCTATAACACATAAAAATGACTTTGTGTCATACAGCTCTCCATTATGATTACTCGTGTGTATCAGAAAAGCGTCAAGTATAAAGCTCATGAACACTGACTTGAAAGTTCTTTCTGCCCTTGCTTTCTTCTTTGGATGCACTGAGGGAGAGAGCACAGAAATACTCATTTTGCTGATCACAAGTTAAGAAGTGTTTTTCAGATAGTCATTTCTGTGAATGTGCTTGCAGATGAACTGCACTGAGCTACCTTTACAAGTTCCTTATAGGTTATGGTACAGAGTTAATGATCCTCTGGCACACTTTTTCAGGTGGAGAGGCTCATGGTGTATAGGGCTTTCCCCATTTTCCTTCTCTGCTGGCCTCACTCCATCTCAAACGTCCTGTGTCAAGTCAAACCTGGTGGTTCCCCAGAGTAGTCAAACAGCTCTTCTTGGAAAATTGGTTGTTATTTTCTCCACAGTACAAGCAAAGGTAGAAAGCAAGCGTTGAGTAATGTCCCTTGAGACATCAGATGGGATAAACGCACCCCTTGAAGCTTGGAATATGTAGACAAAGAAAGGAAGGAAAAGTGTGTAAGAAAAGGTAGTGTCTTTTATTAGATCTACTGATTTAGTTAAAGAAAACATGGGGGAAAAATAAGCTTTATTGCTCAGCAGGCACCAACATGTAAGTAGGTTTTGAGAAACATTGGTTGCTCTATGGCACATGTGGCTTAACACGATTGCCTTGAGAGCGCTCAGGAGTAAAAGTTCAGCAGAACTCAGGTTTGTTAAGCAATGTTTGGGTGTAGTTGATTGCTGGATGTAACTCATGAAAGACTTGTTTGTGTTGGAGCTTCAGCTATTTGCAGTGTTTCACAGAATCCCAGATTGGTTGAGCTTGGAAGGGATCTCTAGAGATCATCTCGTCCAACACTCCTGCTCCAGCACGGACATTTCTTTTAAATTACCCCAAGGATCTATTTTCAGATATACCACTCAGGAGGCAATTCAACTTTTTTCATCTATAAATTTGTGGTTTTTGGTTTTTTTTTTTCTTTTCATAGACAGGTTAGTCTCCTTTTTAATGGTATGGCTGGGAGAAGCTCTACTCTTTCATATTTCAGACTCGAGTTAGTTTCTTTGGTGGTTCATTACTTATAACCAACCCCCTGATTTGAAGGCTCCTTTCATCCTCACAATACTTACTGTAGTATTGCTGCAATTTATCACTCTGGATTTAAAGTTTATGTATTTTTTGTTTACTCAAAGCAAGTTGCTCAGGATGGCTGCCCTTAAGATCTCCTAAGCAGGTAGACATACTGTGTACTTTTCTTAACAATTTATCACATCCTAATAATTACACAGAAATATATTAAACCTGGAAGAGGGCATTTTGGCCTCGGTTGTGGATTTCTTACCCTTTTTGCTGCAAAGCTCAGCTGTCGGGCAGCGATGTGCTGAGAATGTCCAGTTTGCCCCAAAAGAATGTTCGGAAAGATGTTGTGACATTGCACATGATTTCAGGGCTCCGTGAAATCTCTGTTTAGATAAGGTCCTGCTTTCCAGCACTCATAATCCATGATGTGCAAGAGCAAATGAAGGTCAAATTTGTCTTTATGGCTTTTCTTTTTCCCATTCCTTCTTCAGATAACGTAAACATTGCCAGCAGGATGGCTGTTAGAAGCGGTGCAGACCTCCAACTCTGAGCTYCTGGTTGTGGCACTGAGCGCTCTGCCTCGTGGTGTCTCTTGCATTTTCTCCTTCCTCAGCCCACCCTGCAGGAAGTTTTATAATGGCACATGCTGCAAGATGGGGCAGGACAAATGACAGTCCCTTCCATTGCAGCAAAAGGAACCGAGCTTTGCTTTTTTGGTGGTGTTTCCTCTCTCTTTGTGTCTTTCAGCCATCCTACTCTGCATTTAATGAGGTGAATTCCCTGCAGTTGCTGGCTGCACCTCATGGCACACAAGCTTGCTCTCGCTGACCTTTATTCATCAGAAATATGTTATATGGGTAACAGGAGAGGTCACAAAGCCGAGACCCAAATCTCAGAAGCCAAGMGGTATGATGTGATACTGAAAGGCTGCGGAGAGGGTGTGGAAAGGACATTTGCACCTCTTCTTTGGACATAGTACGGCTGTAAGCGCAGCATATGGCATGAGGTCGGCACTCCTCCAAGCCTGGGTGGATGCTGACATCTGCCTATGATTTCATCAGCATCAGAGGTAGTGAACAGCCCGAGAAATGCTCGTCGGGGTGGGGGRTTGGTTTGCTTGCCCGTGCTGTGTCCTCGTTGCTGTAAACACAGCCATATCCCTGTGGTGTGGCCTGGACTTGCTGAATCCCAGAAACACCCATCATGGGATTCCTCTCCCCAAAAGACCGGCGTGTTGACTTACCCCGGCTGCAGACCTGCTGCGTTGGTGTCTTGGGGGATGACGACCCGCTGCAGCGAGCAGCGATATCAGGGCCTGTGGGTAAAGTCGTGGGGTCTGCCTGGTGCAGCCCTCCCRGCCCGCGTGGCGTGTGCTGCCCTTCCGCCCTGCGGTCCCCTCCTATTCCTCSTTTTCCCCGTTGTCCTTCCCCTTCGCTCTCTGCGGTGTCTCTTCACTCCTTCTTCACCATATCTAGCAGCAGAGATGTTAAGCTCGTTTACAAAAGTCGCAGAAATCAGATACATCTTCCATTCCGTTCAGTGCCCAGATTTCAAGCTGTGCTGAGACTTCCTGCCCACGACCCTCAAAGCCTTTTCACGCTCTGAACTGCTTGCATTCGCCTTTCATTATGCACAGATATGGCCATTCCTGTCTGGGGATTTTAGCTTTAACCACAGAACTAACAATAATAACACACTAGGTTGCTTAAGAAACTTAGAAATATGGTTGAAATTTGTTGCAGGGCAAAGGTTTTTAGAAGGCAAGTCAGCTGGTGGTTATGGACAGATTTAAGAAATTTCAGGCAATCAGTTTATTAAGTCTGAACCCCAAATTCTCATGGGAGGTTTTGCTCTCCCGTGAATAACACTTGTTTATGCTTATTTTCAGTGGCAGCACCTAATTAATGTACACTGAATGTGCTCTGCTTTATTCGAGACAAATGGTTGCATCTAGTAGCAAAAGATGTTGCTGGATGCCAGAAACGCAAAGAGTAGCTCACGAAAAAGATAAACGGAGCCTGYGCTTTCTCTTGCCCTGCCTCACACTATCAAAGCAGGATAGGTTTTGAATTATTGATTTAGGCACCTGTAATCCAACACAGAAAATGAATTTCCAACATACTAAGTCTCATTGGAAGCAGTAGGACCTRAGCACCTTGGTAGGAAGTTGGCCGTTCTCCCTTGGTCTTTGTGGRTCTGGCACCGAATGCCAGGTGTTGGCAGCCTTAGGTGATATTCGCAGATTGCTTGGGGCCACTTTTGGGGTTAGAGATGTGTTCTTTGCAGCTGCAGAGTGCTGTCAACAGACAGTTTCTCCTTCGTGTTTTGAGGGTGGTGTTTTGCTCCTTTGCTCAGCGGCCAGGGCTGTCAGGAGACGCGTCCCGTCCTTGCTGAGGAGCACAGAAAGGTGGGTCCGTGTTTGCAGGGACGCTCCTGGGGGTGTCTCGTGCCTGGCCCTGCAGGCAGGGCTGGTCTGCCGCCGAGCTCGGCGCCGGCGTTGCCCGCCGCTCCGYGCGCCCTCGCCTTCGGCCAGCCCCTCGCTCGGGCCGCCCTCGTCCCCTCGTCCCCCGCTTACTCCCCAGCGCTAGATTTCGTCTGAGACGATTCCACACATGGTAGTAATTTTTTCCTTTGCCCTTCCGCTGTTTTCTGTCTGTCTCGCCGCTGCGACGTGTTGTTTGGAGGAGGAAGGAGAGGCAGCTGCTGTGATAGTCTGTTCCTGCCTCCGCTGCGGCGGCTGCTTGGGGCTGTCTTTGGTGCCACCCAAGGCAGTTGGTGAGGGCAGCATCTGGCCATGGCAGCTGTGTAGCAGCCTGGGCAGTCGGTGAACGTGCCCATAATTCCTGCTACTCTGGAATTTTACTGTGGTTGGAGAGGCTGCGATCACATCAAGTTGACGGAGCGGTGAGTTTTGCTTTGCCTCTTGCTCTCCTTTTCCTGGTGCTGCATTTAGTAGCTGCTAGGTAAGGCTCTTACACGCTAACATCCTTCTGGGTTCCGTGTAGCTTTGTGCCCCTTAATGCTGTAACAAGCTTCACCTTCAGTTCTGGCGCGGGACGGTCCRTTATCTTCTGGGCACCGAAGCATCCTCAGGTTTCCAAGTGCACGTGTCCTGTGGCTCCGGATCGAGCCGCTTCCAGATCTTCTGACTGGGAAACTGATATGGAAAGCAATGTTTCAGAGGAGTGTTTCTCACAAAGAAAACCCTGGAAAAACAAAGCAAAACACAGAAATGTTGCAAAGTTCCCAGCTTTTCTCAAAAAAAAAAGTCCAACTTAGAGGTGCATTTCAATCAGAGTGTGAATCAGTCAAAACCAATTGATTTTATGTATTTTTCCATCATCAGTTTTCTATTTAAAATGGAAAATGAGGAAATTAGGAAGAAGTGTTGGGAATAAACAAAATGTTTTGAAGTGTCTGAATGTGAAATGGCTCAGAAAAGCAGTTTGGAAATTTTTTTTTTTTTTTCTTTTTTTTTAATCTCATTCTGGAGCAGAGAAAACTTGAGCATTCCAGAAATGAAAAATGCCACCTGTTCCTTCGCAGCTGTCCTATAAACCGTGCAGCGCTACTGGCAACTATTAATATCTCAGATTTTTTGATGTGGCACACACTCAGCGTTTGGCATTTGGCTCAGTGTTTTCTGCAAACGTGTGGGCTGATTTTGCCGTGTTTTCACAAAGTTTATCCCTATACCTGATCTGGGCTGCATACATCTGACAAGTGATCGTTGCACCGCGATAAGCTGTGGTTGGGGTTTGCAGCGTGGTTGCAGTGAGGATACTTAGTACGCTATTGTGAAAGATGAAAGGAGTGGAAGGGGGCCAAATTCAAGCTGTTTTCCATTGCATCTGATCAGCAGATCCTATGGAGAGAATTTGCCTGCTGTGAGTATTTGCTTCTCACTGGCTTGAGCTGCCTTGTGTTTTGGCAGTGCTGCAGTGTGAATTTGCGGGGGCTTTCCAGGGTGTCTGTCCTACACCACTGCCAATTTGTGTTTTTGTACAGAATTTAGGATTTTGTGCTGTGCTTTGAAAGCGTGGGGAAATGACACATGGTAGACAATGAGTGTGTTTTTACACTTAAGAGYACACGGGTCATCTATTTTTTTAAAAAACAGCAGATCAAAAAACCAGCTTCTTAGGAGTGAGTGGTATGCCCTGCTTGCTTTGTGGTGTAGGTGTCAGCTGCAGGTGTCTGTGCTGACCATGACGACTGCATGAGCTTAGGTTTATTTCATATGCAGGTTACCCACCAAAAACAAGGCAGCTGAGAGAGTTGTCCCCTGCCTTTCGAAGAGGACAGTGTTGAAATGCCTTTGTCCTTCCTCCCAGGGTTCGGTGGCCGTTGCCCCTTYGCAGGGGGCGATGTGTTGGTGGGGACGTTTTGTGGGTTTGTCAAGTCTTCCTGTTCTGAAGTTCAGTCCAGCTAAACATTTCTCTGACTTACAGGGCAGAACTGTGAGTAACTGCCAGGACTCTGCTTAGGCAAGCAGAGAGTTCTTGTTTTTTAGCTTACTGGTGGCTGATGCAACTTATGTTTGTGTCCTGTATCAGTCACTGCACTGCAGCACCTTCTCTAAGCTGTCTGTTTACAGTTTTTACTATTGTAATAGATAAAGCCTGATTTTCTACAAAATCTAGCAAAGTTGCAAGAGAAATTAAAGACTGCAGTCCTTAAGATCACTCTTAATACCCCYGAATGTACGAAAGACAAGAACCAGAAGAAGAGAGGTCTCTTATAATTGAAATGAGCCTCTGAGCAGTTCCTGTATGGACTGAAACCGAAACAGGGCAGCAGGAGACCCCTGTGATGGTCCAAAGACCCCCTTGAGGCTCTAGAAGATTGAGGGGAGTGTCAATGAAGTTGTGTCTTGATGCCTGTAGGAGCTGCAGGAGGGACAGGGTTTGGGCCATGTGCCCAAGTTTGGGGACAGGATGTGTTGACCCTTGTAAGAGATGGTGCTGTGGGAGCTGAGTGGTGCCTGCGCCCACGACCCTCCCAGTGTGACCCATTTGTGTGASCTGTTTCAGCGTTGTCAGGTTTGGAGGAGCTGGCCTTGCACACAGGTGTGTCTCAGTCCTGTTTTTAGGGTTAGARTGGTTTAGAGACACTGTTGATTTTAAATCTTCTTTCCCAGTTTTCATTACTGGAACAGCCACGAAGAAGTGGGATGTTAGAATAGCCACTTGACTGTGAAACAATGAAGAGTTACAGCTACCAGGTGAAGAATTTAAATTTCTCTTGAAAATGGAAGCCRAATCTTCTGAGAACTGAGAAGAAACCAGTCCTTGGCCAGTGAAAGGGGTAGTAATCCACAGAGGAAGCTTTCCTAGGGACTGGGTCTTAATGAGAAAACTCCATCTCCTTGGTGAGGTTTAGCAGGATTGCTCTGCAGTGTCTTTACAGCACTAGTATGTACAGACTTCCCCGGCACTGATCCAAGCTAGGGTAAGYTCAGTTTTGCAGTAGGATGAGGTACGTTTTGGCTTCTGAATCCTACTTATGTAGTCCCAGCAGGATTACCTGAACACTTCTCACTTGAACAGGTTTTTAAACATGTCCCTCCTTTTAAACAAATGTCACCAYTGTTAAGACTGTTGGGTAATAAAAACTACAGAAGCAAAACTTCTTTCAAGGGTCACTGCTTGAATCTTTTTGGCATCCATAGTTTGTCCTACTGCTATGAGATACCAGCATTCTAAAGGACAACTTGGGACATGGTGTTACATGAACTGCTGGCAAATGTTGCTTTCGTGATGACCATCAAAAGAAAAGAATATACAGAAACAGCCACAGGGTTGTGACACTGTTCTTTTGAGAAGTGGATGTTTCATCAGTAGAAGAACTAGACTTCCACAGGCTGCCAAATGACTGATATCTTTGTTGCTATTCATCATTTGAACTTCTGGCATGAAGGGGGGTGCAATTAAGACTCCCTGGAGTTCCCCCAACCATGGTTGCTTTTTAAGTCTATTAGGTTGGTGTATCCTCTGTCGACTGTATATTTTTGTTAGGAAATCTTGTTAGGAACCYTTTTTTTTTTCCTTTTTTATTCTCTTCCATTTCTATTAGATTTGCACGTTGCGCCACCCGCCATTTGGAACAGGCCACAACTGTCCTCCTTCAAAGGCTGAGCATAAGAGTTGTTCATGTTGCAGTTGGAAATGCTGCAGCTCAATTACACTGCGCGCAGTAACCCAGATGGAGAATTTTGCMGGCATCTTGTCATGTGTCACGATCACTTTCAGTGCCGCTGCCCSTAGGTTACGGGCTCTCTGCTCCCCCCGCTGTAGTTCCTTTCTCCTTGGCTCCTTTCCAGCGCCAAGCTAAGTTTCGGCCAGGGCAGAGAAGGAGGTTCGGAGGCCTCCCAAACCCCAAGTGCATATTTTCTGTGGTGGGGCTGATGACAGGGACCTGTGGGCACATGCAGGGCCGCAGCCGGCAGCCGTGGCCACAGCTCTGGGCACGTAGCTGGAGGTAGGAGTGAAAGCTGCCCCGTCTCCTCGAGCCCTTGCCCCTCTCCCGAATGTGACAAAAGAAATCTGTAATGAAGCACGGTGGATTAATGAAGGGTGTGGGGGAGAAGTGTAGGTATGTGCATAGGTAGGGATAAAATATATGTTAAATACATGCACAAGCATGCAGTGCTTTCYAGTCCCCTCAGTGAAAAGCCATGTGTGATCGCTCTTGCTTTGGAAGAAGCCTGTTTCAGTTTGRCATAACCTTACTATTTACTAAGTATTGATTTAAGCAACAGTGAAGAAGTCACTCAAGAGAGTGTAAATTCTCCATGAATTCCATGTGTTCCAAAGTTAGTGCTATTTCTTCTCACAGACTGGGGCTATCTGGACTAGTAGTTCTAGGCTTTTGTATGGGGAAAGAGCACGTAGCTCTTTTCCCAGCAAATTATTGATTACCAGGGAATCSCCAGTTTGGTAGGATCATCTTTTACAAGGAGGAGAGTTAAATGAATTTAATTTCTGTCTTATTTCAGGATAATATCATCTTATTCCTGAGAGGCTGCAAAGAGCTGGGGCTTAAAGAATCTCAGCTCTTTGATCCGGGTGACCTTCAGGACACATCAAACAGAGTAACTGTCAAGTAAGTACCGCAGCAGTTTGCAGTGAGCGTGTTGTAGCCTCAAGATGCATGTGACTTAGTAGTGAATATTTAAGAATGGGCAAAAAGGCTGGAGGACTGTCCTGTGTATAAAGCAAGCATGAAGCTGAGTTTTTCCTGAAACCTGCAGCACAAGAAACCTGCAGCACAAGACAGAGTACACTGTTCTCTTCAGCAGCCTTCTCCACAGGCAAAGGCTTCTTTTTTTTNTTCTTTCTTTCTTTCTTTCTTTCTTTCTTTCTTTCTTTCTTTCTTTCTTTCTTTCTTTCTTTCTTTCTTTCTTTCTTTCTTTCTCTCTCTCTCTTTCTTTCTCTCTCTCTCTCTCTCTCTCTCTCTCTCTCTCTCTCTCTCTCTCTCTTCCTGAGATCAAGCACAGATCTTTTAAAATACTTTTAAACTGAGGTCCTGTGGGACTTGGCAGGTGGGTCTAAACCGATAGCTTTCTTTTTGTCCCTCTAACTAATGAACTGTGTGGACTGGGGAAAATTCACTACTGTGCTGTTTCAGATCCAACCATTTTGAAGGTTCATTACTCTCRGTGTTAACCACCTGAACTTGAAATGACAAGTTTCAGATGCTTTTCCACCCCATCCACACATATGCATTTTATTGCTGCATGACATGCTGATATTAATGGATTCTCCTTGCTAATAGCTCATTTGCTTTCCCCCCTCCTTTTTTTTGGCTGATTTTTTTTAAATCTCCACTTAATCAACAGCTTTCTTTGTCATGTTATGTTCACATCCCTCATTAGCGTAAAGATTTTGAGRTGCTTTGACTCTAATGCTTAAATTTTGAGCAACTGTATCAAATTATGTAGAAYACAGATGAAAATTATCACAGAAAGAATTACTATTACTGACTTGCCTGAGGTCACACAACACAGGCATGAGTCAAAGTCCGTATAGTCATAGACTGGTGTCTTAAATATGGACTTTGTCATCATGGACTGGAGGAACAGAAACAGTCAAACTGTGTTTTCCTCTCRTTTGTACTAGTGGAAATCAAGTGTTTCCATCTGTCCGCCCCCCAAACACCCGTAAAATAACACAAAATGTCATAAAATTAACAAGACTTTTAATTGCTGTTACTTAAAAGTTCCCCTGAATTTTTGAGGTTCTGACATGTGTAATATTAAAAAGTTACTGCTCTGCAGACAAGACAGACACTACAGAGCTCACTGAATGGCCTTGCTTCGTTTGGCCAAAAAGATCACTAAATAAATCCTGGTCAAACATATCCATCTTATGGAAACAATTTACTAAATTTCAGCAGCATTCTAGTTTTTTCCCTTCTGGCAGTGAAAGCTGGGCAAATTTTCACGGTATTCAAGCACTGTCTGGGAAAATTCAAAGGTTCTGAAAATCAAGCTGGCCGCTTTCCTTGCTTTGAGGGATAGTCTGCAGCTTCTTTGCTCCTGTCTAAGTTTCTGGCTCTGCGCACGAGGCGCTTCTCCCATGTGGGTACCGGTGAGAGGGGCCATGGGTGAACACGCAGCGAGGCTCCCCCAGCAGCATTGCRATGCGAGGGGCTCTTCGTGACAGCCCTTCCAAGCACGGCAATGCGCCGCTGGAGAGGGGTAGGAAACAGCCCCTACTCTCCATGCAAAAGCACAGAGGTGTGGTTCTTAGAAGAACTCGACCTTCTGGAGCTGAGGACGGTGGAGCACCTKGTCGGAGGCTGCTGCAAAGGCTGGGCCGAGCTCGCCGCTCCCAGGAGAGCTGTCCAGCACGTAAGCGAGTCGAACCAGGAGGCGTGCAAGCGAGTCAAAGCAGGAGGAATATAAGTCAAACCAGGAGCAGGGTTGGCCCGCAGCTGAGGAAGATGCTAGGTAGATGTGAAATGCCTCCCTGGCAGCGATTTTCCCCCCTYGACTCCACAGAGAAAGCGCTGTGGAAAAGAGCCAACCGCTTTCCTAGTGCTGTCCAAGTTCACGCTGAGTAAGTGAGCGAGGTGTGCAAGCCAAGTCCATGACTGCTGTGCAGAAATATGCTCAAGACCGTCTTCGAACTAGATCCCAAAATGCGAAGGTGGTTCTTTTACCCCCCTCTTTGAAGATTTTCAAGGTTATTTTTTAAGCACAGTAAAMGCTGTATTTGATCCGTGGCTAAAGATGAATATGGAATTATTGCACATGATTAAGATAATGTTGGATTTAAATTTTTTTATACATATGTTTGTACAAAAATATACATTAGATCTATCTTTTTAAATTGGATTATTCAGCTTATAAAAATGATGAGCTAATGCTGTAAAGAATTTCTTCCTGACTTATTAAACAGGACTCTTTTCCACTGCTGTTTTATTAAAAAAGAAAAAGGTCTGTTTTATTTTTCTTAGTATGTGGGCATTGATGGATAAAATTTTGGCTTGAAAGGAAGTTATCAAAATCCACTTTTTTTGTATTCTCACAGATATAAATGCATTTATTTTTGTTTTGTCATTTGGTCAGGTAATTTTTGGTGCTGGACTGGACTTACRGTAACAGTAGAAGACAATTCCCTACATAATAATCAGGAGGCAGTCTGTGCCAAATCTGAAGTGCTTGTATTTATTTTTAGCACCTAAGAACAATACACATTTGCTTCATTCCTTTTTTTTAATAGCTTCTTCGCTGACTTTTGAAGTGTTGTTTATGTTGGTGCAAAACTCATGCTTTCTTGCTTCTAATATAAAATTTCCACCCTYGTTGAGGAATGCAGGTACAAAATAAATGCATTGGATGCCAGTGTTCAATGTGAGTGCTTGAGCATACATTCATAAAGCAGAATGTGATTTCCACAACAGGTTCTGTTGTAACTGGCAGGATCTTTGTTGCTTCTTCYATCTTCCTTGTTCTTTGTGATCCTTAATAGCTTGGAAACACCTGCTCTATTTCCTGAATGTTTGTGTGGAATACCTCCTCGTCGCATGCATGTTCAATTGCTTTCAAAATCTGTATAGGTTGCATGATTTATTAGCAGACAGAGTTTGACCATTATATTAAAGCAGAATATGTTTTAGCAGTGAGGACTTTGGTCTTCTTTTTGGAACAAATCAGCAACTCTGTAGAAAGGAAATATTTTTGGCACTGTTTTCCTTTACTGTGGGATCATTACAAGCACATTTTCTTTTTGTACTTCCAGAATCCTAATTTAATGATTGAAGTAATGGTGACAAAACACTCCCACGTTATGAATTAATGAATGTGTGAACTACATCTTCCTAGCTTTCATGTGTCTCCAGCCGGCAGAAGCATTCTGCAGGCTTTTGCTAGGGAAAACGTGATCTGCTGCATACACGCTCTTGGAAAGTGTGTCTGCTTTCTGATTTATTTCTTCTTTTTCTTTTTCTGTGTGTGTGCAACCAGGAACATTGACTATAGTAGGAAGCTGAAAAATGTAAGTACATAACTTGGAGTTTTTTGAGTTTTGTTATGTTTTGGTTTTGTCTAGGTTAATCCTGTGTTTGACCTGAGTTAGAATGCTGTCAGAAAGCTTAGTATRTTTGCATATCCCTGAAAAGTACTTTGGAAAACAAGCGTAACTTGCTCTATTGGAAATTTAGGCAGAGCTTCTATAGTAAAATACCCTTAGAGCAGAGGTAAAATGAAGAATATTTATCTCCACTGAGGTAAGGAAGTGAGCGGTGTCATCCCTGCTCTCTGTCCTGGTTTTGGCTGSGTGCAGCTTGGCCCACCCCTGAGGCTCGGCTGTTGTGGCCTCTCGTGAGTGTCCTGGGCATGAGGGAAATTTGCACAAAGCATTTAAAATGAGCAGGAGGATCATACTAGACGTGGATATGCATCTTTACTGTCAGCTAGCTTTCTCTTGGTTCTTCCAGACAAGTAAGTGTTTTCCMAGAAAAGCGAATTCCATTTTACTTTAATTTCTTGTTGATCTAAACTAATGGCAGTAGTAATGGGTTTAGTAACTGTTACATGCAAAAGAAAAAGGCTAAACTTTGCTGGCCTCAGGGTTAGTTATTCTTCTAAAGCCTAGCAAGCTGCCTTTAGTCAACTGTAAAATACTGTAAATTCAATTTTATATTTGGCTGACATCCCTGTAAACTGTAAGGAAATGCCAAGACCTTTTCCTAATAACTGCAAGCCAGTAATCATGGCTACAGGTAAAAATCACGCATCTAATTCATCCTGTCTTTCCTGTCATCAGTACGGTAAGATCTTTCTCTTCTAATGCCCAAAGTTGCAGGGGAAGAGTTCAACTTTGGCATTTTGGCACCTTTGAAGCCACTGGTTAAAAATCTTTGTATAGATTTGTTATTTTAAAGTAAAGGTAGCTTTCAAAAACACCCTCCACCCTGTGTTTGTAGGCAGTATATGCTTCCCAGGTGCATGATCCTGTAATCTCGGCTGGCAGCCAGTGACAATTGCTTGCAAATGCAATGTTATTTGGGAAAAAAAAATCAGCTGGGGATAAAGAAGGGAAGAAGAGAGAAAGTGATCAAATGCTCACAGCAATAAGTAGAAATACCACAACCTTCATCAGAGAACTGGATAGAAAAATGAATTGGACAGTTTCCGAGTTGTTACGAGTACTGTATCTGCAAGTGTTTTCACTTAACTTGAGAACATGTACTGTAAGAAATTTTTACATAAGTTTGTTATTCTGTGCTGAGTAGTGCTCGTTGAAGGAAAGCAGTTCAGATTGAAGTTTTTTTCAAGAAAAAAATCAGTATTGGCAAAACCATCTTCTTCTCCTCATCATAGTTGTATAATTTTGGATGCAATTTCAAAATGATTAAAAAAAAAGTGTATTCAGTTATTTCATGACCTGTACATTATTTATGTTACACACCACAACTGTGCTATTAGAGAAGCTGTCTATATGACACATGGTTTATTCTAGTAGGACCGCAGCTGGAGGGCTATGTGTGACTTTGGGCATCACACTTAAATAAGAGATAGGGCCCTAAGAAGAGAAAATTGACAGGAAAAGGATAAYCTAAAGTCTGGTATATATGACTGAGGAAAAAGTATAGAAGGAAATATATGACTGAGGGAAAAGAAAGTRATGAAGAATTTTGGAGAAATCCAAAGAATTGAAGACAGTTTGAATGCTTTAGGGAAGAACAGACTGATGGTCCATCCTGTCCTGTCCCATCTCTTTCCCTGCACCTTCAAATTTCTTCTACGTGTATTTTCTTTTATGTAGTATGCACTATATGGCCCTGTCTGATCAGTTCATAAAATACTGTATTTCAGTTTATGTAACTGCTTAAAATAGTTACTGGCAACTATTGTAGGCAGCTATTATTTATTACTGGTTGCACCTCTTTTCCACATGAAAATATTTATTTGTTCTTCAGTGAAATACTTTACATGCCATGGAGTTATGCAGAAATAATGAGCATTAAATGAGAAAAAATGCTCTAAGTGATGAGGTGATGTTTTGACATTTTAGCTTTTGCAAACATTGAGCTGAACTATTTCTGATGCTCAATTTCCAGTCCAATTTGTGGCTGCACAGGTACCGCTAAAGATAGGGCAGCCGGGTAAGTGCAGATGTGTGTGGGTCCAGAGGAGGCACTTGGCTTTCCTTGCATTATATAAACCTCAGTGGCTTTGGCAGTGTTAGATTTGATCATGCTGAGCGTCTTAATTTCTCCTTTCCTAGGACAATTACAGCATCAGCAGAGCCAGAACAAATTCCTCTGCTACCTCAAGGAGCAAGAGAGTGGATACATTTGCAAGTGCAATCCTTGGCACTTATGAGCTAGTTTTGATGTGATTTTTGAGTTACGGATAGGCATTAAGTCAGAACTTAAATGACACCACCAACTCTTCCTACTTTACTATAAGAGAAGCAACCAGAGGCGYGTGGCCTTTGGGCTGAGCGTTTGTCAAGCCTGGCACTGGAAGGCACCACTGCAGGGTCATCTTGTTAAGTGTGCTGGGATGATTCARCAGGGAGCTACCTTTCCCTTTCCTGAAATGGGCAGGCATTCACTTCAGACATTTTATTTCTTCCATCATGCATAACTATTTTAATTAATGAACACTAATACTAGGACTTCTTATGGKTTTTTTTCTCCTGTTGGATTAACAAATGKGCATATTTATAAGTGTATTTCCTGGAGTGCTCCTCCCTGGATAGTAGTTTAAAATATTTTGCCTAGTTTTTCTATTCAGATTTGTTTTTATTGTTTACTTTCCAGCAAGACATGAGAGTTTCAATCTGTAAGAAATACTAGGTGGGTAGTGTGTTAAGTTACCTCCTTTGCAGGACTGTTTCAATACTTGTCTCGTGTATTTACGTGTAACTACTGGGACACGCTGCCCTCTCAATTTGGGTTTGTAAAGAAATCCTGTGTTGCTGTGCAATTTAGAATAAATGAGATATGCTTAAGGGAGTTAAATATAGCTTAGTAACTGTGTAGATGTCTTCAATTAATTCTTATTAACTTCTGCAGGTATTAGTCACCATTTATTGGCTAGGGAAAGCGGCAAACAGCTGCGCCTCATATAGTGGATCAACCCTGAACCTGAAGGAGTTTGAAGGTTTGCTGGCACAGATGAGAAAGGTATCTTTTTGTTTTGTTTGGGGAATGGAAATTTATTTGAAATTATTAGTCCCATAAATACTCTGTTTGTTGCTACATATGAAAGAGATGGTGGGCTGGAGAACAAATTACCTAGTAAACCCGTACCTCCTTTGAAAACGTTTCTGACTGTACCAAGCTATAAACACAGCTTTTTTGGCAGCTGRCTCTGCGATGATATTAATGATGAAGCACTTGATGTGAAACAGGGCTTTAGAACTGTCACGTGGCTCTGTCATCTTCATTTCCGTAGTCTTTGGTTTGAATTATTTTCATTTATGACACAGTTTCGGCTGGAAGAGCTGAGACTCAGAAGTGAGCGAGCTGGACCCAGGGGAACAGAGCTTATTTTTTCTTTAAACATCCAGGCTTAGGGGCAGCCCTTTCCTCATTCATTTTCCAGTCACAGCACAAAGCATCAAGCCAAGTATCTAAAGAAARCCGCRGGCCGGAGGGAAGAGARTGCCTTTCCCAAAGGGCATGGCCGRGATGGACCTGGGTTTTGCCATGCTCCGAACTCTTGCGRCAAACGGATTTTGGAAGTGGCCYGTGATGAGCTGGGCTCGGCTGGAAAGGAAGCACTGCCGGGGGGCTTGGGAATGGCTGGCTGAGCACGAGAGCGTTCCCTGAGCCTGGCTGGGGTCTCTGAGCCCTGGCAGTAGTTAGTGTTGATATCCAGGTGTGCCTTTACTGGGCATGGAAGCGGGCAGGACCAGGCACGTGCAAAGGCAGCAGCTCCCTATGCTAACGGTGCTTGTGTTGGCCGTGCTGCTTGTGAAGGAGCAGGGGAAATGGAAAGGAAGAGAGAACTTGCTGCTTCTCTGMGGAGGTTTGTTTCTTGTCCTCGTTTGAAATTGCTGGTACAAATCACTCAGGACTTCACTGCTCATGAGTGGTGTGACTGAGACTAAGCAACAAAGCAGTTAAGTAATTATTATGTGGATGGTTTCCAAGTAGGAGATAGAGGGAATAAGCAGCCCTTGCTCCAGAGAGCTTGTAAGGTGAAACGGAGATGGATGGGGAGCTCATGCAGAAAAACTGTCAAGGCGCAGTTTGCTGTAGTGCTTGTGCCTCRTGGTGTCACGGGTTCATTTTTAATGCTGAATCTCACGGTGCGAAGCTCTTCTGAGTTGGATTCATGCATCTAACTAATCGTTAGAGCATTTAGGAGGTCCCCTTGGGTTCTCTGGGTGGGTTGAAGTAGCCTGGGCTCCGAAGGCARGGTTATCAGCGGAGCCGGTGGCAGYGCGTGCTTGGAGGAGCAGGGCACTGCAGGTAGAGGACAGAGCAGGAGGCTGGAGTGTGCTTTGCTGCAGATGTGGAAGTGGAAGCAGCGCAGAGACCTCATARAAGCTCAAAGCTCTGTATTCCCTTAACGCAGGAACAGAGCGCCTCGCAGGCCTGGCAAGCCGGCGTGGATGGTGCTGCTGTGAGAGCAGCTCACGCCGTAAGCCCCCTCTCTGCTCCGACACCCCCCCAGTATTTCAGACTGGCTCTTGGGGGCTTTCTTGTTGCTGAATTTGGAGACAATTTGATAGTAAAACAGAACATGCTAATCCTGCTGTGTGGCACTCTGATGTTCCTTTTAGCTGAGGCTGGGTGATGAAAAGACACTTTATTACATTCTCTACTGGCATTTTTTTCCACAGAGTTTAATAATTAAATCGACCATAAATAATAGTTCAGCCTGTTTTAGTTTTTCTGTTATAAATCCTCTCTACCCCCTTTTTTTAATAACTAAATCAAAAGACGGCTCGGATGCAAGTTGTCTTGGATCCATCTTTTTCTACTTCTCAAAATGAAAGAGCTATTCATTTCTAATTTTACTCATGGCTACTCTGGTTTTAATTTCATTAACTATTTGGATATGCATTCTTCTTTACTTTAAAACTGGAAATTCCAAGCGRCCAAACGTCCCTGGTGTTGGTTACATGCAGAGGCTTGAGGTTCCTGCAGAAATGCCTTCTCTGTTTGGCAGTCACCCTTTCTACACCACTTGGTGACACCCTGTATTTCTAATGAGGTCACGTGAAAGACCTAGCGCGCTGGTTACGTGCTGCGCTCTGCCTCTGTCAGCCCTGCAGATAACCACTCTCCTTTGCCCACTGCTCACATTTGGGAGATGGTATTTGTTCCATGCAGGACAAGCATTTGTTTGTGAGAGTGTTTCACTGGGTGAGTAGTTTGCCAAGGGGACGGCTATAAAGAAAACCCAGGATACCATCCTGGTGCCTGCCTCCTAATTCCTGGTGATTTGCATGCAAAGTTAACATAAACAGCCCTTTGAAAGTCGGGCAGCAGCGCTCATTAGTTCACAATTGGACTGTTTCAAACTCTGAAAAGACAGCGAATGCGGGATGGGGCTTTCTGCCTTGCTTTGAGTCCTGTGGCGCTCACATTTTTCTGTGTCTCTCCAATACAATAATTTAAGAAAATGGAAGTGTGCCTGAGGATTGAGAATAGCCGATCAGTATGAAGAGGCAAGGAGATTTAGAGAATCTGGATTTAAGAACGCTTTTGGGTCGTTTCTCCAACGGGATTTTGATGGGATTTTTGGTTTTGTTCTTGGATCTGTGTAAATCATGCTGACTCCAGGGAGACAAATCTTTGTTGTCTGGTGTTTGCCTGGGTATTCTGGTTCACAWACTAAGCAGGAATGGAGAAGGAAATTGCATAGGGTTCAACCACTACTTTGTTCGATATTTTTTGTTTGCTTTTTGAAAAGTTACTTCATTTCGGCTGGCAGTGGGGCTGCTCTTTGGCATTGCCGCGGTTTAGCTTGGCCTTAGGGAACCTTTGCTGCCGTCCTTGCTGCGGCGTTTCGGCAGCGCGCTGGTGCGCGGCCCTAGTGAAGGCTTCCTCCTGGAGAGCCTGCAGGGTGCTGGGGCTGAGCGTTCCCTCCAGCGTGGCAGCTTCTCCGTGCCACCCTCTCCCCCTGCACGGCTGCCCCTGCAGCAGACCCGCTTCGTGTCCCCGCCGCAGCGTGCGGGGATGCTCCTGCTCCATCTGCTCTCGACAGCGCTGGTAACGGGTGGGACCTTAGCAGGACAGGGGCTGCGCTCGACGTAGCCATTGTGCTCCAGCTAGCTGCAACCAGGGGGTGCTTTTTAATGAGGAATTAATATTCAGATGCTTCTGGGAAAAAAAGAAARATTGCATTCCAACGTCTTTGGGTTGCAAAATGTCAGTCTGGTAATAGCACCCACATCTCCGACTTTACTTACTGTCGGGGAAGAAAAAACAGATTTATCTTTGAATAAAAGTAGTTATTTTTGGTTTTCTCAGCCTGTGCTATTGTAATTAATGGTAAGACACTCACTGAAACAAGGGTTTTATTATAATGCAAGGGTGAGGATGGCTTCTATTGACCTTTCCCTCTGCTGGAGTTTCAGTGTTTTAGTATGTGCTGCTTGCACTGGAAAGAATTTATAATCACAGGGCTGTCAAAGACAACCATTGTTCTCACTGCTCTGAACATGTGGGTCAGCTACAAGTGCTTTCATATCCCCCAGAGCCGGGAGCTGGCAAAGAGTAAAGAGCACAACTGAATTCTTCTGAGGCATCAGGAAAAGCATTTTGCATATTTTTCATTGCTGATTGCTTCAGAAAGACATCCCTCTTTCATAACAGGAATTTCTCTTCAAGGTAGAGGGAGGCTGGGGCACACTGCTTCATTATTTCGCCGAGCTGAAGCAGCAACAACAAATGCTGTCTGCTGGCGTCGCCGCCAGATACAATAGATAGGCAAGGGGAGGAGAGGGAAGCTTTTGGGAAGCGGCAGACTGGATGCAGGCAAGATGTTGAGACTATAGTGCTGTTGCCTGGGCTATGGACTATGGACGGCAAGTCAAATTCCAGGTCTCTTTCAGTTTTGATCAGTTTATTAACCTACCTGTTGCAGCTTTTTCTCCCATCRTCACACTAACCTAATGAGCATGGTTTCTTCTTAATGAGTGTAAAATGGGGTTTTATTGCAAGTTTGCGCTTCTGCTATGAAGGGAAAAAGGGGCAGAAAGCACATCCTTTTGGGGGGAGGGAGTTTTTAACGCTTTAGAAGATGCTTTGCTCTTGCTGTGTCCCGCCGGCGTGTCGGGGGCTCCTTTCTGAAGAGGTGCCTGCTGTTCTTGCGTGTAGGAGACGGAGGATATCGAGAGCCCAAAGCGCAGCATTCGTGACAGCGGCTACATAGACTGCTGGGACTCCGAGCGCAGCGATTCCCTGTCCCCGCCACGCCACGGCCGAGATGACTCCTTCGACAGCCTGGACTCCTTCGGCTCCCGCTCGCAGCAGACGCCGTCCCCAGATGTAGTGCTCCGAGGCAGCAGTGATGGTGAGTGCGGGCGCAGCGCGGCACGTGCGTGACTTCGGGACGTATAAGCCGCGCTCCTGGAGTCCATATGCTGTCCAGAAGCTGGACACAGCGCGAGCTGTGTGAGCTGTGCAGCGGGAGAGGCTCCCTGTGAATGCTGGTTTGTGCTTTCCCCAGGCTGAGGTGGCTCTGCCAACAACTTTGCTGAAATCTGAGTTAGGGTAGCACAGTGTTGGAAAATGGATTACATCACAGCCGGGTAATTTTATGATGGGAAAGTGCTTGTCTGGGCTACTGTGTAAGAGGATGTTGCGCAGATAGATTTTAATTTGCAAGCTAGACCAGGGCAAGGAGAATAGCATGGGATTGGGGAAATATTGAAGTGAATACAATTGTGCCTAAATAAATCCTAGGCAGCTAAATGAAATAAAGAAATATTTTGGAAATGACTGATATTGGACAGCCTTTTGAAGTCCGACAGAGAATATCTTGACAACTGCCACATTTGTGTTTCTGTGGTATTTAGCAAATTGGTAACATGAGAGCTCTGAGCGCCAGAGCTGCGGTTGTCTTCGTACACCTTTGAGTCTGGATGTGCAGCTCTTGGCTTATGGAAGGGGTGCTGCTTCCCTGCCTGTCCTKTGGGATTCACAGAGGCTTTCTGGGGCTTGTAAACACAGGGCACTGGGTGAAGAAGTGTTCACCAGGGACTAAATGTAGCGCATGTGCATGGTTACCCGCTTTGAGCTAGACTCTGGTTCAAAACAAAAAGACCCTTCATTTGGGCTCCCTATGCTCGAGAGGGATGGGTCAGTTGGACATCATCATTGTCCGATGAAGTTGTATTCCACATATGAATCACTTCTCTGACACAAATTTATTTAATAAAAGAAAAAAAGGACAGGGAGAGTTTTTGGCAGGAGTCAGACGTGCACATGGCCTTTGGCAGTGTGAAATGAGCTGCTGCTAATCCTAACCGGATCCATGAGGGAACTGCTGAGGTGACGAGGAACTCCTTAAAGCTGCAAAGCTGGCAGAGAGGGTTGGTGTTGGAGATGTATTATTAAAAAGCTGTGGGGACAGCGGCACTGAGGTCTGCTCTGCTGTTTTTGAGTGACTTGTGATACTGGGGCTGCTGCAAATAGACCATCTGGATYCCGATCCTGGGACTGGTTCCCTGAGATCTTGTATCCCCAGGCACTAAACTGAACACGGCTGCAGAAGGGGAGTCTCCACGTTGTGAAGCATTTTCCTGCCTACCTAAGCTAGACAAAAACCCAGCACTGACAAATAGGATCAGGACCTCACGTGYCCTGGTTGAGAAGCATTGCTCTGTTTTGGGCTGCCAGGGAATATGCAGGGAAGTGTCCCTACCTATTTGGAGCTTGCTGTGCACAAGACACAAGAAAAGATGCAAACGTACAAAGTTTGTTCTTAAAAGCTAGGCTTTGACCATGCATAGACCCTGGGTGCCTGCAGATGTTGTGTGCGTGTGTATGATGTGTCCAGCAGGCCCTTTGTAGCATGTCCTTACTGGCTGCTGCAATCATTTCACAGCCAGCTCCTCCAAGAGCTGCAGCTGAGGTGTAGCCTGGCTGACCTTCTCTCTGCCTAACCTCTCCCCACAGCCCCAGCAGGCCAGTGCTTCATTCAGCTGGATGTGATTTTGGTGGAAATAATGTATATGCAGAGCTGGATGCAGGAGATGATTTTGCTTTCTTTCCATCTCGCTCCTTTTAGCTAACAGTTTATAAACCCAAGAATGTGATAGCAAAATAGCTTTATGACTCCTGCTGCTCTTAGAAAAAGAGAATTGGATGGAGATCATTTAAGTAACTCCGAAGTGATGATGATTAGCTCAGGTTTTATCATTAATTAGAAGTAAGACCACCTTCAATAATGCTGTGTGTGGTCAGCTTCTCCGCTGAGGAGCTGCCACAGTGCCCTACTTGGGCCCTGTCACTTGGCAAAAAGCAAACAGAAAGAGCTGTAGGGAAGAGCAGCTTGTCCAAAAGCAGCAGAAGAGCAGTCAGGCCTGCCCTTAGAGTCCTCAGGAATAGATGCAACGCACTGATGGRCAGGCAGGTTCCTTCAGGAGCCCCTTGCAGGCCCTTTCACTCGCTGCTGGGTGCCTGTCTGCAGCAGAACTGCCTACGCCGTGTGAACTGCCACTCTCTCTGCTTCTGCATGGAAAGGAAAAAGCACACAGCTCGCATCATTATAAATGCACAACATGGTGAACATGGTTACGTCTCCCATTCGGTCCTTTCCTAGTGTTCGACTGTTTGTTTGCTTTTTTCTTTTCTTTTTTTTTTTTTAAGTTTGATCTGAAAATCATTTTCTGAGTAAAATACCAATAGTTAAACAAGCTGTTTGTCTTTGAAGTACTGAACTTGGACATGCTGGTAGGCGTATAAGCAATTCCTCTGCCACTGTGGTTATCTGTTCCAGCATTTCTGTCTGCTAGTTCAAGATTAATTTTCATGTGATACCAAAATAAACACCAGAACAAAGTCAAGAGCAAGCAGAGTAGCAAACAACACGAAGGGATCTTTTCATTTGCTTTTCGCTCCTCAGTGGCCCAGCTCGGCCTGTTGATACCACACTGCTTCAAACCTCAGCTGTCCTCAAACACTCGTGACCCTGTGGTTGTCTCCACTTCTTGTTTACACAGTCTGAGGTCCCGTTAATGATGCTACGTATCATTTGCTCTTAACCAAGACAGGCCAAACAAAAAATTACTGGCACAGAAATATTCTCTGAATTTGTCTAACTAGCTCATTCCTATTGTGTCTTGTCCTTTCTTGCTGTTCCCTTTCCCTCTTCTTCATCTCTTTCCAAGCAAACATTGAATAACTCAATCTGCTGCAAAAGCTCTTTGCAAATAACATTCCTAGCATATTTATTCCTCTTTTCCTCCCCCCAGTTTGAATTATACACAAGCTACTTGTGATTTTTATGACTTCATTGTTCTCAGTTGTTCATTAGGTAGCTCAGTGAATTAGCTAGTAATTCACTAGCTCCGTGGATTACAAAGAGGGCACAACTTGGGTGGCTGCCTCCCTCTTCAAGAGGGGCAATAACTATTGCCCATGTGAATCTTGCAAAAGGGAGCCAAGGGCCAGAGAGATCCAATACTGCAAAGCTGGGAGAAGGTTTGAATGCGGATGGGTGGATATGCACCATTTCACTCATCAAACCAGGCCCTGTGGTGATGTTACACCCTTGGAAGAGAATCACTTACATGAGTTCTTTTTGAACTACTTAAAGCGCAGTGACAATGGAAGGAATCTAGGGATCGTCTGTGAAGTGACTTCCAACATGACTACGTGAGGACAGTTCCACT
Organism: Eudromia elegans; assembly: GCA_003342815.1. Taxonomy (NCBI): domain Eukaryota; kingdom Metazoa; phylum Chordata; class Aves; order Tinamiformes; family Tinamidae; genus Eudromia; species Eudromia elegans. The sequence goes on from PTEX01000042.1 coordinate 1,732,476, forward strand.
GCAAAAGTTCTTTAAGTTATTTGTCCTACCATTTGTGGGTTGTATTTTCCAGGAAAAGTCTTGCCTAAGTTTCTGTGGATATTTTTTAAGGGAGGTAAATACCAGGAAGCTGATTTCATTTGACCAAAATTAGTAAACTGTTCACTCAGCTCCCTTCATCTCCCATCTTATTCTCTGTATTTCTTAATTTTTCTCTCTCATGTTATTTCTTTTCCTTGCCGAGAGATATTCGGTCTTTGCCATACTGATCTGGCCCATCAAATGTGATTTCTCCTGAACTTTTCCATCTCAGGATCAGATCTGCCTGTTTTGCATTGTACAAGAATGATTGACCCAATATCCGTTGAGAATGGAGACAGATGGTCTGAGTCTCATGAGTCTCAGATGAGCTGAGGCTCATTCTTAGATGTTGGTGACCAAAGCTGACAGCATGTGCATTGGAAGTGCCATTAGTCCCTGTCTGTAGAAATATCCACAAGTTCAGGCCATCCTGTAAATACATGATATGCAMCCCTTTTTTGCCTTGAGCTTGTGATTTGCAAGTCTGGGTTCAAAGAATGCAGGGGTAGAAAATGCAGGTTGGTTGAAAAATACAGTGTTTACTCTCTCTGTAGTTATGGCCACTACCAGTGGCTGATTTTTAAAACAAAATGCAGGTATAACTGGCTTCATTTTTTGATGCTCATATTGTAATTTTTTTTTGGTAGTGTCTTCTCTGATTTATTCAACCAAAAGCTTTGTAGTGAAGAGAAAAAGTACATTTCTTTTTCTCCTTCCTCACTAGGGAGAGGAAGTGACTCTGAGACTGACCTGCCACACAGAAAGATGCCGGATGTGAAAAAAGATGATATGTCTGCAAGGCGGACCTCACATGGGGAACCTAAATCAGCTGTGCCTTTTAACCAGTACCTCCCAAACAAGAGTAATCAGACTTTCTATGTCCCTGCCCCSCTTCGGAAAAAGAAGGCTGAGCGAGAGGAGTATCGGAAGAGTTGGAGCACTGCAACTTCACCGCTCGGAGACAGGCCGTTCAGGTAAGACTGGCTTGTCCAGCATCTCCCGTCCTCACTGGTGACGATTTAAATGCTTAATTTCCATTCTGTGCATAAAAAGTACAGAGCACTTTCTGCAGGAAGAGATCTCTTGCTGAGGTGTTACTGATAAATTGTTTGCAGCGGYGGGGGAAGATAATAGAAGAGTAATAATCAGTGGAAAATCATTGTCTTGGTATCKTTAATGTTTGCCACATAATGTGATCCATATATACATGGTTTATGTTTGACAARATGTTGATTAATGTAATTATCATGGGAGTCAACTCAGAACTGAGACTTAACAGAAGTGTTTGGACAATCTGTGTCACTGCCAAATGATTCTTATAAGAAGTATTTGACATATTTAATCAGAATTGGTAATATTTTGCTATGTTTTTAAAATTAATTTAGTTGTATCCTATATGAGAGTACTGTTCACGGAGCAGCAGCTGTATGCTTCTGCATGYTGTTTTTTCAACTGATATTTCACTCTTCACTTGGCTTCTGAGCAGCTTCCATTAAAGGACGTAGTTGTCGTCCCAGGTCATTCATCAAAATATCCTTTGAAGTTTTCATACCAGCGAAATGCGCTTAYAATAAATACACATGTATCAGGCACAATGTGCATTAAACTGCCTTGTATAATTCAATAGCAAAAGYCACCCTGAAACCATAGAGGAAGAACAGAATGAAGCATCGGGACCCTGTGAAAAGGAGGGAGYGGGCTCCGTGGCTTCGGAGACAAACCCCACTAAAAATGAAGTAGGTTTGAACCAAAGCAAAGAAGACTCCATAGGCCAGTCTGCTGCATGTAGTGCTAAAGAAACACCAGCGTCCAAAGGGAAAGATGAGGAAGAGCGCAGAAAATTGAGGCGACTTGAACAAGCCGGCATTAAGGTCATGTCGGCAGCCCAGCGCTACGGCAGGTTAGCCCGTCCGCGTGGGAGATGTGCACGCTCCTAGGATTGGCTGGAGTGTGGSTTCCTCCTTCCCCTGGTTTTTCACTTCTAACAAAAATCCCGGCTGCTGAGCACTCATGATTGCCAGTGTTTTAGTGAAGGGCATGGTGTGAAAAGGTTTGTGATATGATAGTTGTGTGTTGCAGAGCTGCATGGTGCTAACTACATTTGTGTGGAGAAACTGTAGTGGGTAACCACGTAACTGAAACAAATCCCAAGAAAACAAGTCCACAGGACACTGGTCGCTTTCCCCTTGGTACCCTGCATTTATTAAAGAAATACGTGTGTGTATGTGTGCTTATGTGTTTATATTTATATGAAAATGCCTTATTCAGGGAAGAGTTTCTGGAATTCACTTCTCTTGTTGGTGATGGGATGTTTTGTTTACTGAATCACACTCTTTATGTGATTAAGGTTTTTAGCTGTGTTAATAACTGATGCAGGAACTGTAAAAACACAGTGCTTGTTAACACATATACCCATTAAAACATATAAGTGTAGTCCAGCAATCATAAACTGACTGCATCTGACGTGTAGTATCAGTAATTATTTACTTAGTACCTATACTGCTTATTTTTGGATTCCATTCAGTTTGGTTTTTTCCTCTTTAACTCAAGAGCTGAATGATGGCTCAGCTCATGGCTCACACCTTCCATGATCCCATATGGGATCCTCATGAAAACTGTCTCTTTCTCATGGGGGATGGCCAACAAAGCAGAGCTTTAACCAATATATCATAAGGGTGGGTGCTTAAAATGATGAAAATGGTTTGGGTAAAGGTCAAGCTTCGATATGTCCTCCATCCAAAATGTTTTCTTTTGAATTGCTGAGGAAGATATTCATCAAGTTTCTGTTCGGAACTGTGCAGCTTTCAGAGATTCAGTAAATTGTAGGGTAAGGACCCGAYAGTGAGTAGTTTAGCAGGTGCCAGTCTGCAGTCTGGGCTTTGAAGCGTTGCAGTAAAAAGAACAGCTCTCAAGTGGGATGACTGGTTTATCAGTTTGATGAAGCTTGTCTGCTGCCTTGTGTGGACCTGTCGCGTGCAAATAGGCCAGTCACATTATATACACATTATATGGCAGTCTTGTTCTCAGGCTTCTTTAACTGTTGTCAAGAAGTAAGGAACTAGTGTTTTTCTGTGGCTGTAGGTACTAATACATAAACTAATAGTAATAAAGAGGAGACTGTCAGCTGCAAGTTACTCCTCTTGGCTCAGTTAGTGTTTTAGCTGATCAGGAGTCCATCAGCTAGTAGGATATGAGTATAATCACATTCTGGGTCCAAGGCTGGAATGTTAATGGTAAACTATAGTAGTAGCTTTGTGCTTAGTGGTGCTGTGCAGAGCAAGGACTATTGCTTGCATGTGTGTTTGGCACATGCTCACCACCCTATGTGACAGTCCCTTCTCCAACCTTGTGTTTCATGCCCTGGCTTAATCTGCAAGACAAAAGCACATGTGTGCGTGAGATCTGGTCTCGACAGGGCTGAAGGAGAAGGAGCAGATATAACGAGCCGTTTTCCTTCCCTGCTCTTGGCAGAAGTAGTCCCTGGACTTTGGCAGCTGGAGAAAGGGGAAGCTGATGGCCCTCTGCCTCAGCTCAGGGTCTCAGCTTAGGGTCAAAGAGCAGAGCTTTGTAGCTCAAACTTCATCATAGTGAAACAGCAGCCTTGCACTGGGGATTGTAGGAAAACATGGTGGAAAAGGTACTAGGTACAGAGGTCTGCAAGAAAAGTGATTTTTGTGTGTAAGTGGAAGAAAAAGGATACTGGGGAGCTTTTCATCATCTTTCTTGATGCCTGACTCTCAATTCCTGTTCTTTGAACCCCTGCTGTTTTTCTTCTCATTTCTTCTTGGCATCAAATTTAAATGTCTTTGAAGTGATGGCACTGAACACCTCCTCAGCCTCTCTTGCTTCTGTATTCCCATCTTTTCTATTTTGGCTCCTCATTCTCCCCTCACGTTTCTGTGACACCAGCCTCTTTCCTCTTTCCCACCTGAGGTTGTCCGTTGTCCTCCACTTGCTCTGAACTGCTCAACAGATTTTCCTTTAAATGTTCTCCTCAGTGGAGGATGGACAGCCAGTGTGACAATGAGATCTGCAAGGCATCTAACTGTTCGTAAAGTTGAAACTAAGTTGAGGACCTTTCTGGGTCCAACACAGGAAGGATTTGAGCATGTATGCAAATGTATTTTTAAGTACTTCTGTTCCTGGGCCATAGTCTAGGAGGGGACAGCATTGAACTCGATACTGTACAAATGCATGCCGAAAAGCACTAAAGGAGTGTGTTTACTCTTGATTTCATGTTTTCTTGATGCATGATCCGCTTGCTTGTTTGCTGTGTGTCTCTTGTTTACACTCTCACACCTGAAAGGTAAGCATCTGATTCCTGGAGACGGCATGAAAAGAGCAGGGGAATTAGGTCTGTTCTAGAAGACCACGAAGGAGGGAAAGTGAGAGAGATACGAGCAAAACAGGAAATCCTGGCCTGTCTTCTGGGAAAGGGATGTGAGCTCTTAACTTGATAGTGCGTAAGCTGCGAAATCCTTTCGTTGTTCGGAAATGTGATGGAGGAATCCAGAAGCCTGTGTGAGACCCTGCTGCAGGGAGCGCAGGTGCCCAAGGCTGACACCTTTGAGCACAGCGCCTGCTGTATCCGCATGGCCCAGAGTGGTGCTTCTGCGCGGCTGGGTGCRGGAGAACGGCTTGCCGATAAATCCCAAGTGAGGTCTCCTCCTCTGCAGCCTCACAGCTACACCCTTCGCTGCCTGCCAGCGTAAACTGAGCTTGAAAGGCTCTCTTGAGACTGACACATTCTGGTTTAGGAGACCCAAAAATGTCACGGCTTATCTCTGATTCCATTATAAACAAGATGTTAATGAACAGAAAGCGTACTTAACATAGAAACCGATCCCTGAAGTGTGGTTCGTGTTAAAGGCTTCAGTTATTCCGAGAGTCATCACAATGAGTCATAGTTGTTCTTTTGAATATCATAACTCTGTATTTCTCTGTTAATGAAAAAAACACTATGCAAAAATGGTTTCATGTTTCAAGCTTTAATAGTATTGGTGAAAATTAGACTGAAAAATCCTATAGTTTTCATTCACCAGTACTAAACCAGCCAAATAAATGAATCATCTTGCTGATTGATCTTAATTTAAGAAGAGAATAAACGCACAACATAATGGAATATTTTGTGATTTTAAGATTTCTGAAAACTATTTCTGAATTATTAGTTAGTAAAAAATGGTAATAGTTCCAGCAGTAATGTCTGGTAAAAGCTAATTAAATTTAATCATACTTACTTTAGCTTACTTAAAAGAAACGCCAGTATATGTGAAGTTTAGAGGATTGTTGTTCTTTGAGCCCAACACATTAGGCACAGTGCATTTACTTTGGATCAGTTTATCTTCTCTTTAGTTTTCATATTCTTACAATGGCACGAGATGTCTTAGGAGGCCACGGAAGGAAAATCAGACTTTCTTTATTTAGGACTCTCTCCATGGTGGTCATCTTGTGCTTACCGTCTTACAGGTTTAAAAGGCAAATTGGATTTAGCAAATCACACTAATATGTTGACAGCTGGTGCTTTAGGATTGAGAGATGTAATATACCTGTTTGCCTGTGAAATCTGAACCAAAAGGAGATCTTACAGGCCTATTGATTTTGGTATGAGTCGGTATCCTTAATAAACTTCTTAGGGTGTTTTTGGAGAGCTGTCTGCTTCTCCTCAGAGAGATCCATGGAGGACTTGCCTTTGGCTAACACGGGAGCTTGCCCTCCACGCCATGAAGCAGCCCAGGGCCTCACAGCGTGGCAGGGCAGAGACGGGTGGTTTTGTGTCGCTCCTCTTGACACAACTGCAGGCCTCAGCGAGGTTGACCTGTTGCCTTCTCCTGCAGTTGCGTTTGTCAGGGCTGTGAAAGGGCGACTGGAGCCGCAGGAAAGTGGTGTGTACAGAGAGTGTGCAGGGCTTTAAAATGTTTTAAAAAAACCCACAACTAACTGCAACACTGGTGTTTTCTAAAGTGGAGGAGAATTATGAAGCAACCCCTAATCTGTTTAGATTTGCTGTCTTATGTCAGACTCTTTCGTCCTATGTGGCAGCATGTTTTTTGTAGCACACATGAGATGTGCCACCAGAAGGAGGAAATGTGGGATATTTGCAGCCTGTAGTAGCACCCAATGGAAGAATTTAACCTTTGCTAGCTAGATTCCTAAAAATCACCTAATATACTTCTTTTTCTCCCCCCTCTTTCTTTTGAGGAGAGTTACCTAGCTCTTGCCATCTGTCTTTTCAGTTCGCTTAAGAATATTGACTGTTGCAAGTTAAAATAAGCTTAATCTGCTTGAACGCCAGCTGTCAAGGGCTTTTGTTGTTTTAATCTTCAGTCACAACAAGTTTAGGTTGGTGTCAGTGTCCATTCTGTTTAAAGCAGATGGCATTGACCGCCAGGATCCTCGTATACTCAACGCTGTTGCGTGTCAGTGTTGCTGTGGAGGGCAAGAGGGAAGGTTTGGGCGGGGAGTCAAGTGAGGATGTCTGTGAGAAGAAGAAGAGTTGAGGATATTAGGGCACGTATCTCAATGATTAAGGTCTTTTTAAATTTGTGAGAGCTATTACAAGAAGAATTTCCCAAATATTGGCTATTCCAAGAGTGAGTAGTACTGCCCAGGGGTCAGTTATTTGTGCTGCATCACTTTACCTGAAGCATTTGAGAATAAATGCCATTTGCAATACAGTGTTCACTACATCTTATGCCAAGCCAGTATTCAATGTTTCTTCTAGTGTGGCTGCTTATTTTCCATGTTTGAAGCTCTTGCAGATTTGTTACCCCTGTATGATATGTTTTTATTTATAGTGAATCTAACAGTAGCCCGATGCACGTGTGATTAACTGTGCTTGTGTCATGGTCTGGATATGACGGTTGCCACTGCCCTCTCCTCTCCTGGTGCATCAAGAGCTTTCTTTGATTTTGCTCTGTGTCAGTAAAAAGCAAGCGTGTGAAGACAGAGGAAGCCCCCCAGACATCATCCTTCGCAGGGAGAACCCCTTCATGACACTGTACCAAGGGAAGGATTCCGGATCAGAAGATGAAGCAGCCAGCAGAGTTCCTGATTTAGAAAAGGATGATTTTGCCACTCGGAGAGCCAGAATGAATCAGCCCAAACCCCCAGTGCCATTTAACGCTTTTTTAATTGGACCGTATATAAATAAAGATAAAGGTAAACTGGAAGACAGTAAAAAGCCATTGCAGATGGAAAAACAGGAACATGCAAGGTGTGCATGCATGGTCTTTCTCTTTCAATTATAATGCTTAATTTCACACAGACTATTGCTATATAGAGCTAAGGACATCTTGGCAACAATAACTTAGAGGGTAAAATAAATGCAAGTGCTTTATCCTAAAGGGAACAAAATATTTATAGATAGATTGCCTAAAGTATTATTTTATCGGAGTGTCAAGACCAGTAGCCTAACCTGACTATGAGCGTAAAATAAGATAAAGACTGACACTTTCACTGTCTAAGCTGAGACAGGTCATGAATAGGGGAAAATAAACTTGAAAGACAGGTTTTGCATACAGCTTCTTTAAAGTGCTGAGCATTTTAGATGCACATTTTTTAGTTTTTTTGTTTAATACTTTAGTAACCTGCATAAATATGGACTCAGATGAGATTTTAGTTAGTGCACTAAATATATTTTGCTATGCTGCACTGAATTATGTCAGACACAATTCTACCACCTCTTAGAGAACATTTTTTTTAAAAAATAAATCAGTGATTACAAGGTTTCAGCCTGAAAAAATCTCTTCTTTCTTCAACTCAGTGACACAGAGCTGACACATGTTACTGAACATAAGTATCTAATACTCACACATCTTTTTCAGTAAACAAATTAATTTGCTTTTTTGATGAAAAGCGTTTTATCTAGATGAAACTATGATATATGCTTTACAATAGACCTTCAATGTAGTACCTGATACATTCAGAAAACCTCTCTTAATATCTAGTAGCACTTTTCAGTCATATAAAATGTGTCTTTCAGTTGTTGAAATTTGATTATGTTAACATGCTGTATTGAGTAGTTTGGCAGGGCATCTCAAGAGCTTATAACCAAATTTTAGCATTCAAATGCTATTGATGTGGCTGTAAGATCAAAGGAATTCTGTAGTATATTTGGGAGCATACCTTACATTTACTCTGCTAGCAATATGAAAATGAGATATTTATAACTATTTAAGCAAAAGTTTGCTGCAAAAAGTTTTAATATGATAATAATGCCAAGATTTTTTTAGCTTAAGATAATGATAGGAGCAGAAGTCGTGCAATGAAGTGGCCTCAGCAGTGCCTGAGCGGGGTAGATTAGATGAGAAGTTCCAACTTCAAATGATTCCATGCTTATTTCCTAAAATAAATCTTTTAAAAAGCTGCTTATCAATTCAGTCTATCTTCTTGTACTCTGAACCTCTTTTATTGATGCTGATTTATCACTGCTCCTTCAAAATATCTTTTCTTGCTGAATTGGATCATGTATTAAAATAGAGGAAGCCAGATGCACATGGCATCAGCAAGGCAAACAGTGACACACACAGACAGCTCATTTCTGCAAGCAAAGAAGAATGAGTCAAAGGAGGAAGAGCAAGAGAAAGTGCCTGAGATGGAGCGAGATGGTCTGGCTAAGCGGAAATCTCAGAGTACACTTCCTCAGCAACGAGAAGATGTATTTGTGAATGCCGCTGTGACAAAAGCAGACTTGAAGACCTGGAAAAGATTGAAACTGCTGGAGGAATCCAGGTATGGGGTTTTTATTTCCTGCAGACAACGTGGGCACCCTCAGAAGCATGTGTTTTTGATCACAACCTATTGTGTGTGCTTGTGTTTTTGAACTTGAAGAATGCCTTGAAGACAACTGCTCTTTAGGTATTTAAATTTTCAAGAGGAGTCCAAAATCTGTCTATTGAGGATGTAATCCTGAACCGCAAGGTGGTATACAATTTAGAATATTTGTAATATTTCCACATCAGCTGCTCAGGTGAATGACCTGAATGCCTCATGGGTAGATCCTCCCTCAACTTATGGTCAGGCTTTCAAGGAGCTCTGAACTGAGCATCACAAAGGTTCTTTTTACATGGACTCACAGCCTCAGCAGGCTGCTTCTAACCAAGCCATCTTCAGGGCTGGTGACACTAGACCTTGGCGGTCCTAATATGAATCAGCATCTCTTTGCATTGGTGTGTCTGTGTTGCTTGTGAGACCCGAGCTAATGCATCTGCATGGCATGGTGCCGTACTGAGTGGGTACACAATTTGTCACGGCAGTAGGAGGTTCAGGAGTGCCACTGCATGGAACAGACACACTCTTCGTGTAGACCAAGCCTCCACAGAGGGAGCTAGTACCAAGCAGTTATTCTAAGCTATTTCCCTATAGAAATGGACTGTAGTATATGCGAGTGATTTGTGACTCCAGTAGGAAAGGATAGTAATACTTCACTTTCCTGTGTAGATAGAAGCCATTTTTTCAATTAAAGTTAGCCCTCTGTTCAGGCATTCTTCTCGCAATGTTATTACTGTGTGTAATTTTAATACAAATTTTAATACAAACTAAGCTATCATTCTCTCATCTCAAAGATGTTAGTAGTCTCTACTAACTTTGCTTTTGAGGTGAGTTATTAAGTGTGTTCTTCAAATCAAGATTCATTGAGTGAATTGATAGCACTTGCTTTTGCTTTCATTCCACTGGTGTTCCCCTGTGACAATATTGATAGTGTCTTTTTGGGTGTAGTGGTGCTGCACAGACCCACGTAGCACAGCTCATATCTAAGGGGCAGGACTTGGAGCTCTGGCTTTGTTAGAGTGAAGAGCTGAGTCTGGCTGTGTCAAACGCTACGCTGCTTTCCAAAGAAAGAGCTTCTGTGGATGTGTGCAAGAGTTTCTCCTGCAGGTCTGTGGGATCTTTGATTTTCCACTGTCATTTGTGCCTCAGCATGCTGCTGATATTTGTACTTGTGTCCTTGAATCTTAACAATAAAAAGAAACCTCTAAAAACTGTAGAAACATTTACTTTCTTATGGATCTCATTTTGGGGGGATTCTTTTATTCCTCACTCTGAATAGTGAAGAAGATTTCAAATGTCCCTCTGACACTGTCCCATCGGCGGAAACCACAGTGAAAGCAGCAGCCTGTGATGATTTCGCTGTCCGCAAAGCAAGAGCAAACAGAAAAGCTGGTAGCCCCAAGCAGAAGTTTGTGCATTTTGGGCCAGTAACTGAGATTGATCAGCAGAAGTGGGACAAGCTCAGTATTGGCAAAGCTTCATCCAGGAGTGCAAAAGAGGAGGAAAACGAGAAAGATGATGTGGAGACTCACACTGATATTGAGAGTTCTTCTTCAACCACCGTTGACATTTCCCAGTCTGCTGGACACAGCGATGAAGTCTGTGGACCGCAGAATGATTCCAGGTATTCAGTGTGGCTTAGGAAATGCTAAGCTGTAAAGAGCCCTGTTCCTGTGAGACGCTGATCTGCATGGCTGTGGAATACAGCATACGCTTAGGAGCTGTTTTATGTGCACAGCCTTGGTCAGAATTCATCTGATGCCTTCACAGTATTTTAATGTGTTGAGGGAGTTGCAAAACATTGCCGTGCAGATATCGTCAGAGAGCTTGTCTCAAAATTTCTGATTCATAAACTCACTGGTATCTCAAGTTCTGAGCCATCGCTAAAGCTTTCTGCTTCTTGAATTCCAGCAGCTTTGCTTGCCTGCTTTCGGTACTTCAGGAATTCAGCTTTCTAGCCCTACTGACTGAGGGAAAAAAGAAAGTCTCCTCAAACCTGTTGGATTTGCTTTCCTTTTGAAGCTCTAATGCCAAAACCAAGGTGTATTGGTGCTCTGCATTTCTTGCATTTATCTAGAAATGAATTACAGCTCTAGAGCTTAACATATTGACAAGAGCTTCTATTTACTTGGCTTTTGTTTATCTAATTGCTTAGTCAGTGGCTGCAGCAAAAAACTTTAATGAATGCTTTTAGCAAGCAATCCATTTAGTTAAGTTTGTGCACCTATAAAATATCTGTAAGCCGTGTTGAAGGACTCTTCTTCCTGTATTTGGCTAGATCTGAGAATGTTGTGGTCCGTCTCACCCCTTCTCTCAATCTCTTTGCTGCTAGAGAGGTAGCAAGGTCAGGTGCAGATGAGTGTAGCAGGAGAACACAGTCACCTGTCCCAGCTATTTCCATGGCCTCTGAGAAGCAAACCCAACACAGGTTGAACAAACAGCAGGAAGGCACTGAGGAAGAGTGCAGCGGGCCTCTGCCTGACATGGAGAGAGATGACATGTTGGTTAGACGGATGGGAACTTTTCAGAGACGTGTCACTAGCCCCGTTCATGTACCTTGTCCTCCCTCATCAGTTGCTCCTCATCTGCTGCAGCAGCAGCAGGGGGAGGCAGTAGCTCGTGAGAAGGATTTGAAGACTCCACGGGAAGCAGAAAGGTCAGAGAATGGAAGCTGATCACTGAGCTTCCTGCCTGGTTTGTGTGTGGCACTAGCCTGGATCGTCCGCGATGTTATTCCATTCTTCACGCGGCCGTTAAAGATGTGTTTTAGTCGTTCATCATGCATGTGTCCTGTTTTATGGAATTATTTACAAGAATGTATCTTGTGAACATAAAACAGCCTGTTTTCTTTCATAATGTTTAAGTACTTCAATTGTTAATTGCTCTTCAGCATGAAAACGGTCTTTCATCTTTTGGGAGGATTTCTTTTGCAATCCGTGCTTTTTCTCCAGACTTTTACGCCAGCTTCTAATTGAGTAATTGCTTGCATACATTTTTGTGGAATCCTCCACTTCTAACGTATCACCTGCCCAGTGTGGTGCTGAACAGGGTTCCCTCTTGTTCTCGCTTCCTGTGCCATGACTCGAGATGTGTAGATGTCCATCATTCTGTAACTGTCTTTTGAGTAGTAGCCCCCCCGTATTGCCTCAGCAGCAGCCTGCCTTTGAGCTGCACGAGTGGACATGGTCATGGAACAGTTTCACTTGTCTCTCTGAGCAGTACTGCAACCAGAGACGAGAGCCAAGAACAGCTTGAAATCCCGCCGCAGCACAGTGATGGAACAGCGAACAAAGTGAAATTTCCAGACCCACAAAGAGATGACATGTTGGCCAGGAGAACTGGAGCTTTTCTAAAGCAGGCCGGGCCCAGTGTTAAACAGTTCCTTCCCATGCCATTTTCAAAGCAGCAGAATAAGCAGGGCTCAACTAGAGAACTTGACAAGAAAACCAAGAGGTAAGAAGACTTCTCTGCTCTTTTTAGTTTCTTTCCTTCCCTAGCTGTCTGTCAAGATCTCTTTATCTGGAGCAATTGCTCTTGGCCCAGCAGAGGTTTCTTTTATGCTTATCTTTGATTCTGTGCTTATTCCTTCTGGCTTATTCTTTCTAATAGGTAGCACAGGTTTTCCGGCCCCTTTGGGAGGGCGTGGTAAAGACTCAAACCAGAACTCTAGATACAAAAATCTAAGCGAGTATAGAAAGGGATATAAGTGAGGAGATTGTATCACATTTGCAGGGGTCTCTGGCTCAATATGAGCTAATTATTAAAAGCGTTTCTAGCCAGAAACAGTCACTGGATGCGGTAAATCAGATGAGCCTTTAGGGCTTAGCTGGTGCCAACCAGGAATTATGGATTCTAGAACTAGATCCTTTTTGATAAGGCTTCGTGTCTTTTTAACCACCTGTGTGCAGAGGAGCAAGGCTGTGTGGAGAAGCTGAGGGTTAAGCCTTCACATGGCTGGTGAGCCTCACAAAAGTCATGTTAGAAGGGACCTCATTCATCAGCCTCTTCTCAAGGGAAGAAGATACAAGTGTCCGTGTATACTCAGCTGAAAGACTTGTGTACTCGTGTAACAGCTTAGCCAGGAGCAGAAAAAACATGTCGACTAATGTGGGGCTGAACGGTGGTTTGGTGTTGAGAGAAGATTAAATTGCATAAATTAGTTAAAAGGTATACCGAAAAGTTTAACCTATAGGGATATCAAGGACAATTTATCGTTCTGGGTTAGAAGAACAGGCGTTTGACTCTCAGTTAAAATTACATTTTGTGCCCCTATTCATTTAGCTTGTCAAGTATCAGCTGTTTGTTAAGTTACAGTTATGCCTTTCCTTATGCGTTTGTGATTTTTCAAGTGTTCCTTAATATCCTTCTTTGCACTGCTGCCTTTGGCTCACTCAGGCCTGAAAAATATCCACAAGTCTGCATTAGTAGCCCTGGAAAACTTGCAATGCAACCTCAGCAAGAACATCAGCAAGAGCAGGAAAGATGCAATCTCGCTCCTGAGGGACAAAGTGATATCGTTGCTGCTGCCCAAGTGGGCGATCATAACCTTAACGAAGTCCACCCGGATCCAACATCAAACCTTCAGGAGGTTTCTGAGGAAAATAAAAATGAGACATTGTCATCCAAGAATGAACATCTGCAAACGTGAGCTCTGTATGGTGTGAATCATGCAGCTTGCACAGCCTCGCTCTCCTGTTGTGTGCGCACTTTGGATTCGGATGTTGCGCTGCTTGGTTTGCTTTCAGGCCAGACTAAAATGCTGTACGTCAGCAACACGCTTTCTAGAAACGAATAAAATAGTTGAGTAGTGCGTTGTTTTCTTCTCCACAGCTCTGAAAGGGAATATTTGATTATGGAATATATGCAAAGGCAAAAAGGTTCATGGGTCGCAGAGGTTCAGCCGGACCACTGAGCATCTGTGCAGATGTGCCTTGCTTCTCTGTGGTCAGAAGGTGTTTCTGCTGGAAGCGTGCACTTCTGCACTTGCTGTTGTTTCATGGAAAAGCCCAAATACAAACATGTTGTTCACACAACGAAGCAAGTTGCTCGCCCTAGAGAATGACGATGATTTGTGTTCTACGAGTAACCTTTTATTTCAGCTGCACTAAGAAGGAACGAAACCATGTGGCTCTAACACTTGCCTTTCATCTGTGCGTCAGTAGTGGTGATTGCGAACGCTGTTGTTGAATGTAACAAGTATTTTTTCTCTATTAATTGCATGTGTGTCAGTTAATATATAAGTATATGTTATCAGCACCTAATTTCTACACTCTGTTTGGACATATTTCACTGAATTTTTATAATGAGAGCACTGGTATAGGCTGAACAAGGCAAGGGTGCTGTTCTTACATAGTTTTAATGGCTTTCAGCTGATCAGGTAAGTCTTGTTTGCTGATTATGTAATCTCTGAACAGTATGATTCTCTTTTGGTCTGTTTTACTAATAGAAGTTGGATGTTCAAATGAAAATTACCCAAATTATATGGATCTTATTGCATTTGATATTTAATGTATTTATCAACACTCTAATTTTATATTTGGTCTTGTAGATTCGGCCCCAGAACTGCTGTGTCTGATGACGCAGAGTAAGTTGTCTTGTGCTCACCAGGTTCTGTTTTAAACAGCTTACACTGCATGCTTTCCAGCCTTCCTACTAATTTAAAACGCAGTTGATGCCTCATTGTTATTTTGCAGTGTTCAAGCAAATAAATTTTTCAGAAAAGCGCTGAAAAACGGAATGCAATATGGCTTACTTTGCAGCTAAAAATAATGTTCATGTAAAAGCCCCTAAAAATTGAGCATAATGCTAATACGCAGCTATTGCTTAAAGTATTATTTCTTTTTTTTTTTTCCCCTTCTTTTCTTTCCTTTCGTTTTTCTTCTGAATTTCAATTACTTCCAGTTAATTACTACTAGAGGGAGTTGGGTTGAACCTGGGCTGGGTGTTGGAAAGACACGGAGGTGTGACCTGTGCAACTTCACAGGGGGAAAACAAAATGCAGAGTAACATAAAGTTGATTGTAACCATCAAGATAATTATCAGGAAAATAAGTTTTCAACTGATGATTATTTATCTTCTTAAAACTCTTTCTTGAATCTTGCTAGATTAAGTCTAATTTAATAATATATTGAACTTCATTTTTGATGCTTCACTTTAATACTTTTCACATTGGAGATGGAACTGTGATATTTGTGGCACTCAGACATTTTAGTTATGTGCGTGCATGTAAGCTGTAGTTCTGAATAACATGCGATGCCATTTTGCAAGTTCTATAAAAATATTAGCTATTCTTACTTCAAAACTGCCATCATTTAGAGACTATCCACATAATAGTGTCCACAACATCCTTCTTGTGTGCACAGAAATTCACATGACCTTCACTACCTCTCAGATAAAATAACAAAATATCAATAGCCTAGAGTTTCTATAAAACAAATATATCTGGAGAGTCATGTGTAATTTTTCACTCTTTAATGAGAAATGGTAGTCAGGTACTGGATATTCTCTACAAGATCTGTGATACACAAGTGAATTTACTTTATTCTTTAGGCCAAGACAATATCCTTTGATTTCAGCATAAATGTGATCGTTTCCAAGCAGCAGATTTTTTTTTCAGTCAAATTAAGAGATGGGATAAGAGTTTCTTAACAACCCTGAAGTGTCATACTTAGCAATGGAGGCCTCTCTCCCATTTCCTAAATGATAGAACCTATCTGAGCATTCTGTTCATTTGTTTGCCCACAGTTCTGYGTACTTGTGTTAAGTGCAAGTATGAGAAAAAGTACATGGAGATGCCTTCAAAGAGCTATTGGAATGTGTTTGGTTGTATAATGTGGCAGTAGTAAAGATGTGAATAAATCACATTGATTCCACATTGATGATGATGTTGTGTAAAAAGGCAGAACAACAACTCTTCAAGCCTCACTCGTATACTTTCCAGATGTGCTATATTCTACAGAGCAACTGTTTTTTTAAAATTGCCTTTAAGAGTTCTTACAAAATCTAAGTTTATATTTTTTCCTTCTGAAGACCAATAAAATACGGCTTGCAAGTGGGTGAAATAAATTGAGTTCACGTTTAAAATGCTTCCAGTATATTTGTAAGGCCTCCTTTAASTATTCTGTAGTTCGAATTCACTCTTCAAAGAGGCGCTGTGTGTCCCGGGGCAATGCTAGGAGCTCCCTAGTCAGGCTGGCAAAGCTCCCGTTGCTGGCAGCGATGGTAGTGCAGGCAGCAGTGGTCAGGGCTCTTAGGCTGTGTCCTCAGCCCAGGGCTGTCTCAAGGTCCAGCAAAGGGAGTACTCAGCRTGATGCGGTGTAAAGGAGACAACTGTGGCTAGTCCGTGTGATTGCTCTGGACACTCCATAGAGGTAATGATGGATAGTTCAGCAGTGTAAACACAGACTGAGGGATGAGTTTCTCTTGTGGAAGCAAGAGGTTGCTAGTGGTTCCCTGCTTTCTCCATTCCCCAGGCTCTCAGGTTTCGGGTGCTGGTTACCTTCCCTGCGGCATTTCCATCTCTTCTGGGAAGAGAAATGTACATTTGGGCTTCTTCGTTTCCYTCCAGATGACTCTTAGCAGAACAGAGAGAAGAAAGCCAGAGGATGGTGTGTTTGGGCACCCTATTGAGTAGTTAAGTGCTAGCAGTGTAAGTTTTTCTGAAGRGAGAAAGACACAAGAAGGTCAGCTTGGTGATATGACTGCGATGTGGTGGATCTCCTTCCCTGGAGCTGCCTTTCCTATGCTTAGCTTGTAGCCACTTATCAGTCCCATTCTCATCTCCTTAAGATACGAGGCTGAGATTTGGTGGTAGCCTGACAGCTCCGGGTTGATTTACACTTATGCTTTCCCCTTGAAGCTTGACAAGCAAATTATAGTGAACTGAGATATGTTTGTTTACTAGAGTCTGATTCTTTAGCCAGCTTCWCACTTTTTTATGTTTTGTTTGGGTGTGCTAAGTCTCAGTATGTCTATAAAATGATAATGCAGCCAGATAACTGCCTTGAATAAAGATTTGGAACGTATTCTCATAAAAAAGCTGTACATCATATTTCACATTTTTTAATTGTGTAGTCTGAACACTCAAGTCCTTGAGGACCATTTTACAAGGGGGTTAGAAATCTCAAAGACTATTTTTATCCAGTACTTGTTCAGACCTTTTAAGTGCTGTGCTTTATGGTATCTCTGACAAGAACAACCCTAATATGCAATAATAAAGTACTGTAAATTAAAAATCACATTACTCCAGAGACCTAGCCTGCCAAAATAAACTGGAGATGTGCTCAGTGATTTGTCCCATATCTTTGTCAGAACAGCAGATTTAATAGACTGGTCAGCAGAAAGGCCTATTGCTTACAGACAGAATTGGGATGTGAAACTCGGAGTTCTGCTCGTGGCAGAAAATTCATGAGCCTGAGTTTTACATCCCCCTATCTACCTGCACTCCCTGTGCTTGCTGATCCAGCACATGGTTGGAAGAAGGAATAAATTCAGCTCTGTTCATACAAGTATTAGTGACAGATTGGAGTCATTTGTAGCTTATACAGGAAAGAGAAATGGGAAGGATTGATGTAGGATTCATAATAAATCTATCTGTTGTTAGAAACCCAGAGTTCTGGTTTCTTTGATTGATTTCTGAGGCTGCATTTGTCAGGCAGAGGTCAATGTAGACCTTTCATTTGTCCTTTTCAGTGTGTTCAGGGACGTAGGTGGCTTCTGTAGTGGCTATTACGTGTTGATCAGAGCAGAGCAGGGTGCTTTGGGATGTAGGTCCTCCAGTTTGCTCTCTTGGGAAGATGCATTTGCAAAATGGCATTATGTGGCTGCAGAGCTGAGGTTCAGATGAACCTGTCAGGTTGCTTATCTGTGTCGGTGAAGGCCCAGCAGCAGGAGMTGACAACTGGAGCACCAGCTCCATATGGAGTCCTAGTGCATAGTTTGGTTGCTGGCCTAGGTTGCAGTCTGTACTGGAGTACTATTTTACTGCATCAGTAACAGACATAAAACCTTGTTTTGCTGTCTTTATGCACCCTGAGAGACCTGAGTGATGCAGGGAAGAAATAGTAGCTTCTCACTAGGACGTCAGAAGACCCGGTATAGAAATATTTTGTTCTCCCATTGCAAACCACAGGTGGCTAGTACTCATGGACTCTGCTAGAACCAGTTACCAGCAACTGGTGTCTTCTGCTTTTCTCTCCTGTATGTGAATGAAAAATTCTTTGAATGAAGGGTACAAGAAGCGAGCTACACAACCACTTTGACCCAGTAGCCACGGGATGCCAAAGACTTTTCCTTAACATGAGTTTCAAAAGCTCTTAAACTGCAACAAGCCCACCTCAGGTGACTTGGTTTAATAAATTAATGCATCTCCCACCCTTTCCCACAAAGTATGGGTGATATTTAAATATCCCATAATAGGTGACATTCCTTTAGTTTTAAAAACAACTGCAAAACTTGTATGTCTCTTTAGTCTGTTTTTAAGAGTTTTCCAATCCAATCCTGAGCAAAGAACTCATTAAATTCCTCAAGCCCAAATTAGTGTGCTGCTCATCCACACTTGATTTAAGAGCTGAAGCTGGGTGGTGATGCTGATCTTATTGCTCATGCTTAAAGGCACTTGGGTGTGTATTCTGTCCTTCATTTCTGAACAAATGCCTCCTAACTGGCCACTGGCCACTCCTTTCATTCCCGAGAGAGATTCATTCACGTCTTTGCTTGCTTGAATATAAATGTGGGGTTCATTCRTGCCTTGCTTGCCTAAATATAAATGTGGGCTAAATTTATATGTGCACAGCTTTCCATGTGTATTGACTTTGATTACTCTGTACATAATTGCCTACCATATTGTCTTCGTTTGGTGCTTTTCCTGCCAATTAGCTCACTTACGCTACAGATGATCTGCTGAAGATGGTTGTGAAAAATTGCCTCGTATGGAATTGCATGGCTTTTTTTTTTTTTTTTTCTGGCTTTTGCTTTTAATGGCACAGCTGAGGTCATGTTTTAGTAATAACTGAGGATGAGGAAATTAAAGCACATTATCTTCATGTGAACATCTTTAGGTAACATGAATGGATGTGTGATATCAAACTACGACCTTTTTAACTTTCAAAAGGTCAAGGACAGAAATAGAACATGTATAAAGAAATCACTAGGGCCTGGACATGAGTGTTTGTTGTGCAGTTAGCTTTTCCTGTGTTAGATTAGATGTATGAATAAGTTGGTGCTGATAGCATTGAGTTTCTTCAAAGCAGGGAGGGGAAGGGCAGAGGAGGAAGCGGCCTGTTGTTTGCACTGCATGTACCTCTCCGGGCAGGCGCTCCCAGCTCCTGGAACAGCCCTTAGCCTGTCGTGCTGCTCATAATGTACCTCTCAAGCCTCTCTTGTTTTCCAATGGAGTGAAAACTTATCTCTGCCACAGGAGAGTCATTGGAGGGGTTTTGAAAACTGGCTGGGAAGTTGATCTTCAGAGAGTTAAATATTCTGAAAACAACTCTGAATAGAAAATTTTGGATAAGAGCTATTATTGTTGGAGTTTTAAAAGCTATTGTTGGAGTTCTAATATTAGTACTGCTACGCAGTGAGAGATAGAGTTGCTATCAACCAGCTATAACAAGAGAAGACTGAGAAGTCTAGTGCCTGAAGTACGATGTGGAAGTCATAGGGATGCTAATGGGTCCTGCTRATAGACTGCTGCCTTGGGGAGCTGCTAAACAGTGCAGGTGTTTGATTCTGCTGTAGCACCCTCACGTGGCCGTGACTCCAAAGCGCCGAAGGAGTATGAGCTGTGAGTAACACTGCGCTTCTTATTACTGCCCTCTGTTTAGGAGCGTGAGCATGTTTGACATGAGGTGTGAAGATGAAGCTGTGACGCAGCCCCATAGCAAAGCTCGCCATGAAAAACTGCAGAATATACACAACCAACTCAAAGAGGATGAGACTAGATGGCAAGATGTGAGTATACAGCATTATCCCCCGAAGCAACTTTGAGGCTGGCTACCTAGGCGAAAGGAAAACCTGCTAAATGTACAGCTGCTTTCTAACTCTCTACTAAAAGTAATAAGGAYTTTTTTCTTTGTTTTTGTTCTTCAGTGGGTTGTTGCTAAAAGCATAAAAGTTCGTAATTTGATGTGAATTGCAGATTGTAAGGTCTTCAAGTCCCTATGCATGTGTGCCTGGCATTTTGCTTTTTAAGAAAATACAGTTGAACTGTGACAGGTAAAAATGGAAGCAGACCGGCAGTCTGATGAATTCTGTRGTGTGTGAATATCACAAGTGACATGACAGAAGACTGATCAGGCTGATAAAGGCCTGGGTTGGTCTTGAAGGGATACAGAAAATGTCTTCCATCTTATCCAAGCAAACATTTTTTAACTTAGATACACCCTGCTTGTATTACAAGCCCTTTCAGAGCATGTTTAATACATCACACATTAGGTAAAAACATAAGTAAAACATTGCTTCTTACTTAACATGTTTTCTAAGCTGTCCTGGCATTTCGCATTGTGTCCAGGAAATTAATAAGTACCTTACTTGGGGTCAGAAAAGCATTGCGAGTGATTTGTGGTTGAGCTAGCATCAGGAATTTCAGTATCAATCACATTAATTCCTGAAAGCCTGATTTTAAATAAGGATTTGGGGATATAATAAAAAATGCATTGAATTTGAGTAGTTGATCAGCAATTTCCATTATAAGAACAGCTACTATGAAGAATCCCAGAGATGTTTCTGATAGAAAATTCAAGGGGAAATCAAAAAAAAAAAGAACGGTGTATATGACTAAGAAACAACTGTCAGTAGAACAATGAAGGGTTTCTGCTGGTTTGTGTGTGTGGGAAGCCGTGATTTCCCAGCAGAGGTAAGAATGGGTCCAAAGGAATTCAAGAGGTTTGAGCACTCTTTCCTGTTGAATGGAAAATACTCTTAGTTAATGTGCACTGGTTGTCCAGGCCCTTAGCACCTTATRCACCAAACTAAAAATTCTGAAGGGCTCCTAAAAATGGCCTTACTGGAATGTCCTTGGCATTCAGCAGGCTTTGCAGAGACAACACTACGTTCATGGCCCAATATTCTTTATATGCCCATGCTGTAAATTTGCCAACAATTAGCAGTTTCATAGMTTTTTATTATTATTGTTATTCTAAAGCATCAGAGCTGGGAAAGATAAACATGTCTGGGTTTTAATTACAAAAAGAGGAAGAAGGCTTATGTTATGGAATTTGCTAATGAAAAACTTGTTTCTAAACAATAGGCMGTAGTGGGATAGCTGAACCAAGAAATGCTTTTGTACTTCAATAAGAATACTCAGTAACTGAGGAAAATGAAAGACCACGTTTCAAGGAGGGGATTATAGACTGATATATGTAGGTCATGTGGAGAAATACTTTAATGAGCATCCCCTTGAGTGTAACATCAATAATTTGTGGRTTTAAGCCAAATTAAAAATGACTAGATTTTTCCTGGTTTTAATAAAGCAAATTATACTTACAGTACCTTCTGCTGTTTACCAATAAAAATGCAATTAAAATATTAAAATATTTGGAAAAACATATTATTTATAAAATAGTCTTTGAATTGTGTATGTATACAGAATCACTGGTTTTATTAAAAACAGAATTCATTAGAGCACATGGAATATAATCTGTACACTATTTTCCCAGTGTTGTAAAGTTAATGACAAATGTGCCCTTTCAGTTTCCTATAAAGTTGTTTTCTTCATGAAAGTACTACAAAAGCTGGTTTTTACAGCAGAATTTTATTCTTTTATTCTTCCATTGCAGAGAAACCTTACACTTTAGAAACACTTCTTTGCTGTAATATCTTACTGTGAAATCAATCTTGTCTCTGTTCTCTCCATGAYTTGTGAATTCGTAACACAGGCAGGATGCAAAAATAAATACCCTTAGCAAGTCTCTCCGGTGGCTCTCTGTGTCTTCATGCAAGGCTGATTTCACAGAAAKGGTGAAGAACCAGAATTGGTGGTTCTGGACAATTTTAGATGGGCAGTTTTCAAAAAGAATAGGATCACTGCCCCAACAAGGGCATGGCAGCACAGATGAGTGCCAGCTATAGTATTTTTGATCTGTTATRTCTCAGGTCCCCCAGGTTTGAGCCACTTTTGTCCACAACCTGTGCTGCTTGGAGCCAGAGTCAAAGGATGCCCGTGAGGAAGAGTTTGAGCCTGTTTTCTGGCCGGACAGTCCTGATCAACAGTCCTTCCATGTAGTTGGCCGACACCAACAGAGATAGGAAATTCTCACTGTAACCTATTATAGGAAAAAAAAAAAAAAACACAAGCAAAATCTTAATTTTATGGTATAATCTTATTTTGCCTTTGAAATAAAAGGTGCTGTATCGAGTGTCCATGCAGGTAATGTGTGCCTGGTCAGTGGCCAGGAGTGAGAATAACAAAGTGCCTAGCTGGGTTCATTGATTTCTGTGGCCAGCTTTCGTTTGTCTGCAACGCTGCCTTCAGGTGCCTGCCTCCTTTCCTAGGACCTTGCCCGGTGGAAGAGTCGCCGGAGGAGCGCTTCGCAGGAYTTAATAAAAAAGGAAGCGGAGAGGAAGAAAATGGAAAGGCTCCTGTCTGGAGAGGGAACCAACGAGCGAAGAAAAAGCATCAAAACCTACCGAGAGATTGTGGAAGAGAAGTACGTTGTTTTAGTGCACTGCAGCGTGCAAGTGTGGCCAAAGATGCCTTCATAGGCGATATATAATAACTGTGGGCAGCCCTGGCCGTAGGGCTTGAGTTGAGGGAGGGGGCAGGATGGGGATGGAGCTGAGGAATTGGGAATGCTTGCCAGTGTTCCTTCTCACGTGCTGTTCTTTTTGTGCTGTCTCCCGTGCAGAGAGAGGCGAGAGAGGGAGCTTCATGAGGCGTACAAGAACGCCAAGTCTCAGGAGGAAGCGGAGAGCATCCTCCAGCAGTACATCGAAAGATTCACCATTAGTGAAGCGGTCCTGGAGCRTCTGCAGATGCCAAAAATTCTGGAGAGAAGCCATTCGGTGGAGCCGGATTCCCCACTGAAAGACCCAAATCCTCTAAGATACTTAAGGCAGCAATCGCTGCCTGCTCCAAAATTCACTGCCACCATTGAAGCAACCATTATTCCCACCACTGAATTAGAGCCCAGTGGTTCGACGGGCCGCACATCTCCGAGCAAAACTGTTGTCTCCAAGGCTGTGCCTATGCTGACACCCAAGCCTTACTCACAACCCAAAAATACACAGCAAGTTTTAAAAAATTTTAAGGTAGGATGTGTTACATTGCCCAAAATGAGTTAAGAGACCAAGGAATCCTGACCTAATCATCTGTATAAATGTTTAATGCCATTTAAGTAAAAAAGGGTAGCMGCAGTCTGATGTGTTGTGTGTCAGTTTTGTGCTCTCTGCTTCTCAGTCACTTCTTGATTACCAACATCTTCTGAAACTTGACCTGTTCAGAATGGAGTATTTCAGCAGGAYATCTTTCCTCAGGCCAAATTTGTTTGGGTAAGGGCTGGGTAGAAGAATCTTGAGAAAAAAACAAGGCAGTTAGGGAGAAAGAAGTTATGAAAAGTTTGTTGTGGGCTGCTTGGTTCATTGGTTTCTACTTTTTTTTTTTTTTTTTTTAACAGAAGAGGAGAGGTGGGAACTTGGAGGCAGTAAAGTTTGGAGCAAGGGCTGAACTGGCTTTTGCATCAGGGATTTGATTTTTGCCATGCCCAGATAAGTCTGTCCAATTCAACCAGATCATAGGCCTTTGAAACGCTGCAGTGTGCCTCTATTCACTGGCAACTCCCTACCCCTTCCGCCCTGAGGAGCAGCTGGCCCACAGACGCTGCCTGTTCTGCTTCTCACCAGGGATGGGGAATGGGGAAAGATGCTTCAGTGCCATAAAGAGGGATTATAAACTGTCCCTGCGGGTTTAGGGAGAACACATTGGTGGAATCRTGCCTGTAACAAAACGTGAGCTTTCCTGAGCTTTCTAGTAGCTGCTGTCCTCGGCATTAAGAAGCCTCTTGGCAGGTATCACCCATGCCTCTATAGTCTGGTCTCGTGGTGCCTGCCGTCACTGTAACTTTGCTAGCAGCACGGGAGGGCCTCCGAAGCCCTGCTGRTGCTGTAGCTAGGGACAACACTGCTACTCTATCTGTTCAGGTGGTTTGCCTCTTTAAAATACTAGTCAGCTTTGTGCAGGTAGTGAAGGATGTTTTGATGTCCATTGTTTCTTGAAGTSTGCCCCAACTATTGTGGAAATCCCCTTATTCCCAGTGTTTAATGACTGAAATGGTAACTCCTATTTCTCTGTACCTGAGCTGGTCTTTTCCTGGAGTTTACATTTTAGTCACTGCTTTAGTTACTCATGGATTTTTTTTTTCCTGATCTTTGATGTATTTTTCCTGGTAGGACTAGGGTGTGTATGTATTACAGCTATGCATATTAATGCATGCATAATTCACATATAGAAACTAAGATACAGACACTTCTCCCTCAGCCACCCCTCAGACTCTGTCTAGGTCCTGTTTGCTCAATGTGGAACAGTGTGATTGATCTTAACAAGACAAGTCTATTCTCTAGAAGGCGCAGCTACAGAATCGCTTTGCYCTGAAACAGCAGTTTGTCAGGGATTGTCTGCTCTGGTGACAATATGTTGACTTGCTCCAGATCAGGAGGAGAGCAGTGTGTTTGTTTAACTGTGCAGCCGCGGCATCTGTCCTGGTCATTCAAACAGTTGGTTTTCCTCCTTAATATAAATAGAGAAATGTCTTAGTCTAAACAAAGACATGAAAATGGATGGTCTGGCCTGCCAGTGTTTTCCTGGCTTTTTTTATTTTTGAGMGCTTTCGTGGCATGCCTGTCTTGTAGATAATCCAGCACACAGTCCCAAAAGACTTGGAGTTCAATGTCTGCCCGCGCTTGCAGTTAGAAATAAGCCTTATGAGAAGTGCTGAGTAGATTACGGCAATGGGAAAAGGCAAGGAACTTTTTCATATGAAAAGTTGGCGAGCTGTGAAAATCTTCTGGATCCTGCCTGTTTCTCCCCTGCCTAGGAGCTGACTGTGGGAGGTGCTAGTTGACTTCACCTCCTTGTACTTCTGCAGGAGCTGAGGGTGCCCGGGGCCTCCGAGATGACCCCTTAGTTAATCACCCTCATGCAGAGAGCAGATCTCTAATGCATGCATACAAGAAATCTGCAGGAGTTGGGTTTACTCTTAGCTTAGCACTGGTTGCATCTGCTGCCAAGAGCTGCTCTTGAGGTTCCAACTGCAAAAAGTAACTTGCTAAAGATRTATGAGTGGAAAAATAAGGAATAGAGCAGGCAGGTTGAGCAGGGAACACTGCAAGCTACTTTGTTGTGTTAAACAGTGTGTTTCAGTTTGATAGAGCAGTTCTGATGCTTGTTGCATCGGTTTCCAGTATCATTTTGAAGTGAAAAGTTCCCACAGAACTGCTTAACTCGGAGCTTGTTTTTACATGTGTTTTTTTTTATGCAGTACCTGTGGAGTAACCTGAAATGACTAATCATCATGTTCATCCCAGTTAGCTCCTGAAAGAGCTGTAACAACATTGATCTATGTCATTACAACCCCAACGCCCACTTATTAGCAGAGAACTGTCAGTCCGAGCAGTTGCTCCCTCACCTCTGCATGGTCTCCCATGATAATCCTCCTGTGTTAAGGGATCTCTGCACAGCGTGACAAARCCCTCCTTCAACTCCTTTTAAAAATTACCTCTCCTGACAAGCCTGTAAACCCCTGTGTTGTGTCTAGGCAGGTGCAATCTGATATTACAGGAACCTTGTGCGATCCCAGTCCAACTGATCCCGCTTGTGAATGGTTCATAACTTCTTTGGACGAAGACATTTTTAACATCATGACTTCCACAAGCAGGCGTCCAAACCTAATGAACCTTTTACATGCCATCTCCATTCCAAATGTAATTTTGAAATATTAAAGACTTGCTGAAAAAAAAAGTGTGTTGGTGATCCAGTTACGCTGCAAAGGAAGAAGCTGGGCTTGACTTCTTAGTTGTCTAGAGCTTATTTGGTTTTTTCTTCCTTGTGTAAGACTTCCTCAGGGGAATATGTGCCCACCAGGRAGCTAGCTAGACTTTGAGGACAGAATAGATGAGTTTTTACTCTCTTTTTCATGGAGATTGCATAAAATCAGTTTCTGAGAAAGCAGCTATTTATTTTGTTGCTTCATGGAGATGGTAAAATGCCCTATTATATTTGTTGGTTCCTTCTCTGTTACAAGCAGCAAAGAAAAAATATGGCTGAACTCTGCTGCTCTGAACCCTYTAGAGTTCTTCAGAAAACACAGTCTGCTAATGTTGTGAGGAGTTTGTGAGACTGCYTAGTGGTTCATCAGTGTAATTAGTCCTGGAGAGACCTGCTTTCCTCTAGCGTGAAGTAGTGCAAAACCCAGAAGTTTTAAGTCTAAATTTATCTCAAAGCTTTATTCTCCTTTTAAAATGSCCTGTTTATGTGATGCACACAAAGAGTGTTTGTATGTTACAAACAGATAAAGAAAGGGAGACCGAGACAGACAGACGGATTATAAATGCAGGAAAATTCCTGCTTTCTGTCTGCATTTTGTTTATGRATCTCAAAGAATGGGGTTTATGTCTATTGTTTCCATTTGTTTTGGCCTATTGAAATGTGTACTTGACTCCGCCTTGCACTGGTCGTGCAGATGGTGCTAACAAGAGCAACAAAAATAGTATTAGCAGTGATAATAATGTGTAGTAGTAACAATAACGAGGATGTCACATTKAGTTCCTAATCTCCTACCTTCCATTGAGAGCTAATTTCTTCAGCATATTTCTTTAACTGTGTTCCACAGGTAGAAGGAAAAGTCAGCATGAATGGAGAGAACGTCAATGGAGTTGAAGAGAAGGACAGAGAGTGCACGACAGTAGTATTTACTCCTTCGCCAAGCAGACCTCTGAAATTTGACGGAGTCGCYGGCGGGGAGAGGCCCCCGGCCGAGTTGAAGAAGGACCCCCCAAGCACCGAGCTCGGCTTGCAGAGGCCGGCYGTCCAGAGCGTGCACAAAGAGCCAACAGTAAGAGCAACACGAGCAAATCGGCCTCGCTTTCTCTGCCAATTTTCTGTCTCATAATCGCTAAGTAATGAAACCCGAATGGTTGCATTTGCTTTATTTCAAAGGGTGTGCCCAGAGCAGAAGAAAAAAAAAAGAAAAAGAAAAAAACAAGCCCTTTATAAATTAAAGTCTTCTGCCTTTGGTCTGTGGGTAGAGAAATGGTATGGGAAGGTTCAAAACCTTTCTGCAGCCAGCGCCTGCTTTTTGGATGTCATGCAGCTGATAAGCATGCTTTAAATGTGCTGGGCCAGTGGGGAACTGAGTCTGTGTCCCAACTATTGTGCAGATTTATTCAACTCTTCTCCTGATGGCAGCTGATTAGATCAGCAGYGTAATTGGACTGTGTGAGCCATTATAATTCATCTCAGTTTTCAAATTTCAAAGAGGATCTGAATATGCTGGCAGTTCTGAGCATTCAGCTTTCAGTCTCCTCTCAGAAATATTAGAGAAGGGGATAAGTTATTGAAATACTCTTGGGTCAATGTGTGCCTTAACTGCCCTATCAAAGAAACAAATTAATTCTGCCTTTTCATCTTTCTCTCCTACGCTTCCCAGGAGAGAAAGGCAAGAAAAAAAAATGGAGCATA
This sequence comes from Eudromia elegans, assembly GCA_003342815.1. Classification (NCBI taxonomy): domain Eukaryota; kingdom Metazoa; phylum Chordata; class Aves; order Tinamiformes; family Tinamidae; genus Eudromia; species Eudromia elegans. Next base: position 1,759,975 of record PTEX01000042.1, read on the forward strand.
TCACAGCAGGAATCTAGATGCTACAAAGTTGTAATAAAAGAAAGTAGATGGTAAAAATAAAACAAGAAGGAGTGAACTAGAAATAAACTGTGTGGAAGGAGTGCGAGCAAACGTCAGGATGGAGAATTGTAGACTTTTTTTGCTCTGTAACAACAAAGAGAATCAGAGATGTGGTTGGAGCTGAAGTATGAGTAGTTTTGCTTTCATCTCAGATGACTTCTGGGCATTGGCCAGATGGACGAAAGAGGGAGCAGGCAGCTTTCTGTCCCTGGGAGCGATGGCTCATTGACGSTGCAGGGCTTGTGCCTTGTCACACCTCCCTGCCTCCCGCCAGCGTGGGGCTGTTGCGAGCACACACGTGGGGCTGTCAGAGGGAGTGGGTGCAGAACTGGGTGGATCATTTGCAGGAAAGCAGGCAGACCTGGCAGAGCAGAGACCTCTTGTCTCCAAGGGGAAAGTCCAGTAAGCATTGCGTCTCATCAGGGAGACCTGGTATTGGAGAGGTGTGGAGGATAAAGAGAAAGGCTTCAGCTTGATGTAGGTTAGAAACACACTGGCAATCAAAATGTAGCTGAATAAAAGTGTTGCTGACCCCTTTTTAGGATTTCCYGACAAATACAGCTGTGGAAGCATTGAGAGGAAGCCCAACAGTAGCATCCATATTAGAGCTTGGGCCTGTGTGTACCTGTTTGATGCCCTCTCAAATGTTTGCCTTCACCGTTCTGTGTGCAGGTCTTAGCCCTAGCGGTAAAACTGGCAGGGGAAGCTGAACAGCTTGAATTCCCGGAGCCCCTGCACCCGAGCAGTGCCATTCTGCTCCTTCTAGGTGTTTGTTCCTGTTTACCCAGCTGCTTCTCAGTTTTAATCTTCCAGAGCTCCATGATTTAGACCAAGCCCCAGGCAGTAACAACTGTTGCAGGAGTTCCCTAGTTCATGCACGGTAAGGACTCAGGTGCCAGGGTACCCAGATGGGCCATGGCAAGGACACCTGGTGTCTTCCCCAAGATTGGCCTTGTGTGTGGGGGCACGGGCCAGCCCTGGGGGCCCATGGGCCAGTGCCAGCATGGTAGGTGTGGGCCTGCCCTCTCTGKTGGCTGCCTGCTCTGTTGCCTCCCTGGGAGGAGAACCCAGCTCCCTTGGCCACTCTTTCTCCTTGTGAGAAAGTAGCTAGTGCAGCACTTTGCAAAAGAAAAGGAGTGTTGTTTTATAGGGGCTCATTTAAGCATGTGCTTAATGTGACCCGTTCATAGAGATTTTTGTCTGATGCTTAACCCTACCACATTTTTAGGAGAGAATGAAAAGATGACAGAAATAGGGATAAAAGAGCAGCCAAGATGAAGAAACAGAGTTATCTGGAGTAGAAGAAATGAAAACATTTTTTTCCCCTGAGAAAACTCCTCCAGATAATCCATGCAGTTGAGCATGTTTTCAAAGCCTCTTTTAACTTTTCTTTCACTGCCTCTGTTTGTGCATTTTCCTTCACTGAAATAGTTTAGAGACTTGTTAGCTTTATCCTTYGCAGCCTTTGAATAAGACTCAAAGGCACTAGTCCTCTGCCTCTTGAGAGATGCTCTTTCTAGCTTTTCTTTCCTTTCCTCTAGTAGTTACTCTGAGGCTTGTTTTGTTTTTGTATTTTATCTGTTTAATTTCTGGGCCGATTCTCTGTTGTTGTGAGGGTGTGTATTCCTGTCATACGTATATAGTTMTATATTCTGATTCTCTTCTTGCTCACTGCATGCCCCTTCCTCCTCCATCCTTTCCTCGGGGGCTGCTTCCCCGCTGTTTCAATTTGCTTGTCAAGCGGACCAGCCCTGTCTTCTCTCTGCCCGGCAGCCTTCCCTTTGAAGCTCCCTAGCGCCGCTCTAAATCTGTCCTCTGGCCTCGGGCCGTGTCTGCAGGATGGGGAGACGCTGCACTGCCCCGGCCCTTGGGCCTGGCTTTGGGATCCCAGCTTAGGCGAGTCGCGCCACCCAAAACACTTGCTTGCTTTAGGTTCTGTCGGTGCTTAGAGAAGCCTGGGGATCGTTGCGTGTAGGTGACTCCTCGGTTCTCTTGGGTTGCTGATGGAGGGGGAAAAAACGCCTGTGGTGATGACTAGCAGTCATTGGAAATAATATCTAAGTCCTGCCTAAATTTAGTGAAATGAGCTGCAGAAAACTGCAGCTACTGAAAAGGAGAGCAAAGAGGAATATTTTCAAGAGTGCATACTTTATCTGTAATGTAGATATAGACTTTTTGAGATTTGGGGGTTTTGCAAGAGAACTACCTTTATTCAAAGTAGCTCTGAAAGTTCCCGTGATTCTGAAGGCCAGCTTTGCTAAGCAGGGTGAATTTGCCCTRTAAACCAAATGAAAATATCTCACTAGTGGCTGTGAAATGCTGCTGAGAGAGCCAGTAGGCCACGTGCACCTCCCTTTTTGCAGGTGGAGAGACAGAGGCGAAGGCTGAGGCCCTGGTGTGCTCACACACCAGCAATAACACCAGCGGCTCCTGGCCCCGCTCCTGTCGCTCTGTCCTTAKGTCAGGCTTTCTGCAGCACATGGTAAATGCTGAGAGGTTGTATCCACCAGCTCTTCGAATTAAAGTTGGCAGAGCAAGCTTTCTGTTTTAAAGCAGGGTTCGTACAGATTTTGGTGTGGGGAGATGAATTTGTCAGTGAGTAATGCCATTTTATTTTAACCAATCCTTGTACAGCTATTTAGAAATTATTAGCTTGTTACAGCTCTGATTAAAAYTTTGCTTTGAACAAATAAAAATAAGTAAAACTGGACCCAAACAGCRATTTTTAAAAGGTAGAGGCCAGGACAGAGGGAAGAAGTTTAGGGTTTCATTTAATTTTCAGTCAGCCAGCTTAAACTTGTCCATTTCTAGTCACTGCGTGCTTGACACCAAAGAAGCTTTTTTCTCCTATAACCAAGTAACACTCTCCTTCATCTTCAAAAATCCTGATTGAACTGAGATTAAAGCATAAGCTTTCATGTGGTTGTGGATTCTTGGCCAAGCTACAGGAGAGCTGGGTTGAAGTCCTGATTTGTACATGTCTGGTAGGACAAGTCTTTGTTCTTTGATTCATTACAAGAAACACTTGTAGAGTAAGTACATGGATGCCAGATCAACAGCTTTTCCTTAAAATACATATAGGAAGCTAGGTGATCTAAAAAGAGTTTGGGATGAGAAGTGAAAGCAACAAAACTTCTGTTCGGGTAGAATGAGACCGTTGGATTTGATTATGAGCCGAAAACCCAGGTCTCTGGTCTTCCAGACCCCCCATGGGCTTTGTAAGTTGGTGAGTGACAGGAGCTTATCCCATATCCCAAAAGAGCAATAATAACTCTAGCAAATGTCATCTGGAATGGTTCTGTGACTTGGAGAAAGGAATGCCTGATATTATTTCTTGAAAAACTTTCAAGGCTTTTCTTTCAACTGTGGATCCACCCTGATCTTGAGTTCTAAAGAGCGATGAATGAAAGAGGCAGATGGTTTAATGTGTCCGAGCAGGCTGCGGTACTTGGACTGGCCAAGCACTTAGCTGTGGCAGCCAAGTCTGGTCCAAGTCACCACTCACAGTGACAGAAAGTGCTAGCTTTGATTAGGATATTGTATCCAAAAAAAAATCTTGAACGATAGAATGGTATGTATACAATTTCAATCACAGCACTTTAAAAGATGTCACCTAATTATCACATGTGGCAAATTATACTTACTGCAGCCGATTTCATTCCTGAATGATTTTAGAGCATTTTATCTGTATTTCTAACCTATTTCTTCCAGTTTTCTCTTCATTTTTTTCCTGGTTATGGGTTTTTTTTTGCCATATTTTCACTTGATCTTGCATACAAGTAGCATTAACTAATCTACATTTTGATTGAATTTGCTTTAATAAAATTCTCATTCAGCTTCCTTTGGAGATTAGTCTTAASTCAATACTGCTCTATCTAAGGTGGTGTTCAGTATTTTAGGAGTTCCTAGTTACTACAGTTGCAGGGTTTTACAAGGAGAAGTGGTTCAGCCACAGAAATGAGCAATGTGGATATTTCTGAATTGTGTGGCCTTAGTTAAAGAGATCTCTTGATTGATATCCTACTTAGTGGGATAAAGATCCTATCCACTACAAACTGGACTATTTTATTTGCACACCAAGCAGACATTTATTAGCACCATAAATTCAGCTGTGCCTGTCCCTTTGCTAGATGGGTACCTTGGCTAGGGAAGCAGAGTGATGTTTTGTCTTCTATTATGATTTGCTTGTAATTGCAAATGCAATTGCRATATTTACCTTTCGATTATTGCCCGAGGCTTCTAGAAGGTAAACAAGGAAGCTCACTTTAACTCCTACGTAGCTAGATGCATGAAGTAATCTAAAAMCAGTGCTCCGTGGTACATGACATTCTTTAGTTTTCAAGAGTTAGATGGACAAAGTCTTTGCAGCAGCCAGTAACCTGAGGGCAGAGCAATTAAACGATGCTTAAGAGATGTGAGTGCTAGTTCAGCAGTAGAAAGGGAGTTGTGTTGGTTATAACAGTACAGAATTTGTTCTAAATGTCACACAGCTGTGGGTAAAATACTAGATATTACCTAGTATTATAAATAGTATTAGATATACTGGGAATGGGAGTTCCCCAGTGAAGCTGATTTAATTTTTTTTGTAAATTACGTACTAATCAGTTTTGTATTTTTAGCTTTGTGTTGCTAGCATATAATTGCTCAGCAGAGAAGGGAAGGAAAGTTAAGTCTCMTGAGCAGGAACAGAACTTCTGCACGACTTCTCCATGTTATCTCAAAAAAGTTTTTTTTTTTTTTAACTAAGTAGCTCTTTTTCATCTTTTGCTCCTCTTTGGAAGTGCTTCTATAAATAGCACCAATATCTATGCATGGGCCAACCTCCATACTTGATGTAAGGGTTGTAGCCTGATCTGGTAACTACACTTATGTAGGACAGCCACACACTACAGCACTGGATGTAACTGGAGGTGATGAATTTGCATGAGCTCCAAACTTTTGCTGCGTTTCTAAATCTCCTAAGAAACAAATGTGGCTGTTCCCGCCCCACAGCTCCAGCTAGCACTGCCACATGGCATCGTACTTCCCTGGGTGTATGTAATGGTGCTCATCACTTTTTCTACAATAGCGAGTTTTCCTTTGCTTTACAGCCTAAGCACTTAGTTTTAAATTGAAGCTGCATTCCTTTTTTGAAATTAGGTCAAAGGAGACATCTTGCTTGAGCTGAAGTGTTTCTCTTGCTGGGCTTGAGGAAGCAGGAGAAAACTCAGCAGCAGCACAGGCTGGTGCCAAGGTGGGGTTGGAAAGAAGGGAGAGGTGGTTTAAACCGTAGAAAAGAGAACGGAGAACTGCAGAGGACTTGGGTGAGGGCAGCATCTCTCTTGAGCCTGTTTGTTAACCAGCACCTCCTCTGGTGGCCCTGTCCCTTCCCGGCATGTGTGACCCGTGGCAGTGAGGTGTGACCTGCTGCCCCTGTTCACAACAGACCTGGCGCCCGACCTGCAGCGCAGTGGTGGCAAAAGCTCGTGCAGCCAGGCAGCATGCCCGGGTTATTTATTTGTTTATTTATTTATTTATTYTTCCATTGAATGCATCAAATTCGAGGTCTGTGTCAGAAGCCCTTTGCTGCACTGCAGGTATCTTGGTTTGCCTACTGGGAAAGCTGCTCTACAGCACAAACTGTTCAATAAGTCAGCTGAAGTGCTGCTGGGTTTTGATATTTTTTGATGCCCTGCAACAGCCTGGTCCTGGATCAGGAAGCTTTCCTCACAAAGTTCCTCACAAAGGATTTGGGTTATTGGCTTGATATGGGCTCACCATATTTTTTTTACTTCTCTTAATAATGTTTCAAGTATTGATTACCTTTGATAGTCACTCTTAGGCTTTTCCCTTCAGATAACAAATTGTGCAGGCAACCATGGAATAAAKGAAGTATTTAATTATTTTGCCACTTTTAAAACTTCAGAAAGCGCTATCTATTCACTAGTACATAAGTTGTTATRTTATTCTGGTAGAGAGAGAACAAGGAGTGAAATGTATGTTTATCTTCAGCTAACACAGCTTGAAMTATCCTACTATTTTTGAAAATATGCATGTGCTATTCCAAAACTGCTGTGTAATGGGTGCTGATGAACCTTTAGGGAAGGACATTAAAGGCCAAAGTAACTCCACGCCAGAGTAGCACGTACTTCCCAGTGCTCTGCTCCCTACTCTGCTCGATCATAAATGTTTTCATTCAAATATATTATAACAAAGCATCAAGCACTGCCTTAAAGAACTGACAGATGCTTTTATTTCCACTGTGGTTGTCATGTGTTCAACTATGTCAATCTCTGACAGGCCTCGTCGGTGGAAGAAGACACACCAGCGAGCCACCAGGCTCGGGCTGCCTCTGGAAGCGCAGGACCTGCGAGCCTGGTGTGTGCTTCCCCAGGTGAGTGGCTGCTGCCCTTGCCCTTGCCCTTGCCCTAGCCCTAGCCCTAGCCTCAGCCTCAGCCTCTGCCCTTACCCTTGTCCTTGTCCTTGTCCTTGTCCTTGTCCTTGTCCTTGTCCTTGCCCTTGCCCTTGCCTCCGCCTTCACCCACCAGCAGGCTAAGGTTAAGGGCTGCTCTGCAGCTGGAGTGAAACAAGTGCATCCTGAGCGGCACCCAGAGGGTTTTTTTGGAAATGCAGAGTGTCTCCAAAGTGACAGGCTTAACCCCGCGTTGCTGTGGTTGCACCTTTCTGCTTGCTGCTTGTGYGTGGAAATAGCTGCTGCAGCCAGAAAGCAACCCGGGCAGAGGCYGTCACTCAATACTGCACACCCTGCACTTAGCACTGGTTCTTTTCCCAAGATGCTCAAAAATYAAGTACTTGAGTCCTCCTCCCGGAGGCATGCAGTTGGGAGTGCATTAAATCAATGATACTGTGCACACTCCTGATTTTCCACAGTAAAGGCCTTAATATGGAAGGCAGGAACCCAAATCAGGGGAAAGCAATTTGCTTGTATCTTTCTCTATTACATTTGAGGCTACTTTCTCCAATAGCATGCATTTAATCTGTCACATAGTATCACACTAAGTTCATATTGCTGTTGATGTTATATATATTTTTTTAAAAATGGGTCTATTGTAATTTATTGTGGTGTAGGTATGTAAAAGCTAAAAGTCAAAGCAGATTTTTACATGAAATCTCTTCCTGTAAATGGTATGTAAATATATTGCACTGCTCATCAAGCATGAARTTGCTTTAGCAAATCAGATTTGCCATCAATTTAGTATAGGACCGTCACACCATGAGTAGAAGCACACCCAGCCTTTCCTTGAGGTGCTGCAGGTCTCTAAAGCACGTGGGCTGAGGCTGACTCGCATGTTGGGGGTCACAGATGGAAACAGGCCGGCCTTTCGGATAGGTGAGTCTCTGTAGAGCAGCACAGAGCTTAACGGTCGTGAATTGCACCTGACAGGTAGCAGAGAGGTCTTGACTTCTCTGAGATTAGTCTTGTCTGTGTTATTTTTAAAAAACATCTAGTTGATGAGCTTACAGTATATCCAGTAAGAAAATAGATTGTAAGAAATAGGGCACTTTATTTGAAAAAAAAAAAGTCTTTAACTTTGCCTCTTGTATGTGTGGGTTAGTTTCAGATCAGAAGCAGTTTGAGTCAACTGCAGCTTGTGCCAGCCCTGTTGTGACGACCTTAGAGTTACCCGCYAGCCCTGTCCCTTTGGAGGAAGCTGCTTCCAAGGAGAAGGATGTGAAGAAACCCGCAAAGGAGCCGCAGAAGGAGGCCCAGCTCCCTGCGACACAGGAGGTGCATCAGGGCCAGGAGAGGGGCTGGAAAACAAAACGAACAGAGGAGGGAAGGGCTCACAGGCAAATGTTTATTGCACAGGCCACTGGTTGGTGTGCTGCTCTGCCGTGTCACATCAGAGGTGCATTCAAAGCAGCCTGCTAGTGAATGACCCCACAGGGTGGTTTCTCTGCGGAGTCAGCTTGTATTGAAGAGCTGCCCCGCAAAGAGAGCCCCCAGGGCCTGCTTRTAGCATCCAAATGTGCAAACGGCAGGAGCAGAAAAGGGAACTTGTACTGCAAACTGCTGTCCCTCTGGATTCTGGGAGAGCAGAGTGTCCAGGGAGCATAAACAGAGGAGCCTGCGGTTTGGCAGGTGGTGTCAGAGCTAACAACTAACTGCCTGTGACAGTCCTGCTCTGTCAGGTGCATTAGGGTCTTGGCCCTGGGTCACGAATGGCTTTGGTGTGCAGAACACTATGAATATTTCAGGTAACACTCAACTGGCAGTTATTTCCAGTATTGCAACTGGAATTGCAACATTGCAATTCAGGAGGTTGTTAATCATTGCTTGTTAATTATTGATAATGCTGATTCAGAAAATAAGTTGAAAGGGCTTGAGCTGGCCTTTGATTGTACTTGCTGATCTTTGTATGTCCCTGTCTGATCTCAAATGTCCAAACAGGTGATGAAGCCAAAAGTCCTGGAGCCAGAGGGGAGTTTCGTACTCCCATTTTTAAAGAAACTACCTGAGACCAGCCAAGTTTCCCTGCAGAATGCTGATCTACAAGGTGAGAGAAAGGGAATGTGGGAGCTGTGGAGAGCCCAGCTGAATGATACTGAACAACTTACACATGGTATTCTGGGGGTGGTCACTTACCAGTGACTGGAAGGCTTTGCAGATAGTTATGTCCAGTTGCATCTGACATAGTGGTAGTGTGTCTGCGGTGGAAGAAAACTSTTCTTGTTGTTCCCCGTAGACACAACAGCAGAAGTGTGACTCAAAGGAGGCACACAACGAGGGATGCTCTCTTGTACATAGCTGGCTTAGCATCAAAAAGTTGCTATATTAATGAGTGTCATAATTTGATACTGCTGTTACCTGGAGAAACTGGTGGAGCAGTTGGTTTTATTTGGTAATAAGGACTTCTGGGGATAAATTCTGCATGCAAACTGTTCATGCATGGCTCCTTTTTATAGATAACTATGCATACATGGTTACAGCTCTCAGTTTGATCCATGTACATCAAAATTTCTTGTAAAAATGAGTATTTTTTTACTCTCATGACGAAGTTGTGTTTAAGACAGATAATATGTAGYAATTGTATTTTGCATAGATTTTAAAGATGCTTATGTATAGATATTGTTTTAAAAAAAGAGAGAGGAATTATCTAAAGTTTTGTTGCCCAGTAACCTGTTTGGTTGCTAATTTCTGTATTGATAATATGGTGATTCTCCCAGTGCTTTCAAGATCGACTAGGGGTGATCAGGGTGAAAAMCAGGACTATCTGGAAAGGAATGGCCGTCTCGCTTGTTTGGAGCCGGGAGATGCTTTGCACACAAGCAGCTGCTTGTGTTAAGTGCGAATCGATCCAAACRTCAAGGAGCAGAGGGCGGTCGCTGCTTGGGTTTCCTGAGCGCTGCTRAATGCTTGGCTGCTCCCTGGCATCGGCAGCATGGGAAGGGCCGTGGGCTCCCCCAAGTGCGCCTCTCCACGAGCACTGCCACGAGAGCAGCACGCCTGGGGTGGCTCGCGAGGAGGGGAGGCCGCGGCACGCGGGGCTCACGGCGGCCTCTCTCTTGTCTTGTGTGTGTGCGTCCCGCAGGGCCGCCCCGCGGGGCCGCGCTGGCGCTGCGCCTGCGCAACGGCTGGCGCCGCTCGCAGTTCTTCTCGCGGCCAGGTAACGGGCGCGCCGCGGCCGGGGCGCGGGCGGCCGGCGGCTCTTCCTGCGGCGCAGTTGGCCGGGAGCTCGTGGGCACCGCGGTGCTGCAGCGCTCTCGTTCCCGGCACCCCACCAAACCACGTGCCGGTGAATTCCCTTCTCCTCCGTTGCTTGCAATCACCTTAATATCAAACACTGTGCAAAGGTGAAAGAACTGCGGCTCTTCACAACTGTGCCTCCTGAACAGCGCGCTCCGGTCCTGCCTTTGMTCTGCTTTTCCCTTCCTTGCACTGATCCATGAAGGGAAAAGCAAGTCAGACTAGGTAGTGCTCAGCGCTCAAGCGCCACTAGTGTCTGCGGCCAGAAGTAGATGGTGCTAGATGTGGCACTAGCTAGCGGTAGAGTAGACCCTCCTGTTAGTTGATATTGTGCTCCTCTATAGCCAGAGCAAACGTACTTTTGTTGGTGAAGGGTGTAACCTAGTTCTCTGGTTTATTTGCTTGCAATTTGTTGTTGCATTTGGTTGTGGGAGCAAATACAGAACTAACATGAAGCTTTTTTTTATACGGGTACAATTTAGCTTTAGCTGCAGGCTCAGCACGTTTTGCTGTTTTGCTGTATTAATTTCTTTTTTCCTATTCTGTTCCATAGCTGATTCTGATAGTGGTGACAAATCAAATGTGAGTAGCTTCTTCACATTACTGTTTGATTTAGTGACACGTGTTGTAACAAAAGCTAAATTTATATACAAATTGTCTTGCAATATGCCCAGAATAGACTAAGAAATCTTGTAGTGATATATRTGAAAAATGAAAGAGCAAAAAAAAAATACAATCCAAACTGACTTTGGAAAAATKATTATGGAGAATATTCCTACCCTGTTAGACATGGAGTGGATCTGGAATTTGTGTCTTCTTCCCTTACCCAGAGGGAATGCTGACAGTACAGTACTAGGTTGTAGGAATACTAGGAATACGGATTGTAGGAATGCTTTCTTCTTATATGCAACCCTGATTTACCCCTTCTAATTTATGTGCATAGAAACTAGGAAAGATTGCAATTTTACTACTTCCCAGGAAGGATAATCATGAGTGATACATTGAAGTCCAACTATTTAATATTGGGCTTGCCATGTAAAAATAGAATGTCTTCTTACCTGACTCTAATGTGACCCATAGTGGAAAGTAATATGACATCAAGCATCTAAAACTGCCCTTCATTCTGAAGGATGTCACATAATGGGATCCTGATCTAATTGAGGCCAGGGATGTTATTACATTCTGAGTAAAAAGTAAAAACAAGGCTGTAAGATGTGCTGGCAGACATGAAATGAAAGGGTATATTTTACAATTATAAGTTACTTTGCATGTTGCACAGAAAATTATACAGAGAAAAAATAATGTTTTTCTCTAAATCTGTGTACCYACAAGTGACTCTGTTCAGCTCTGTTAGAGCTTCCTTTGAGATGATTGCTTTTTTCCTGCAGTTGAAGCTTCCCAAGCCCCTCTTTGCAAACCAAATGGATATCTGTGGGCCATTCYGAGTGTCAGTAAAACTAAAAACATTGCTTATTATCATTACCCAGTTTGGCATTCCCCATTTTAACCACTTGCCACTAGGATTAGGCTAGATCAAGTAGAGCTTTCTGTGGTAGTCTTGTCTAGTACAGTGTTCAWGTCTAATAGCTTCATTTTATTTCACCCAAGCGTTTCAATTTCTGGTCCTGGGATCCAGAAGAAGAGCGAAAGCGACAGGAAAGGTGGCAACATGARCAAGAACGCCTGCTTCAGGTGAGGACGCACCTAGATTTCCTCCACCTTGTGGTTTAGTTGTTTTCCAGTTGAACTGTCACTTTAGACAAAAGCTGAGCATTTTGGATCAATTTAATTTTTTCTCTTTTACTAACCCTCAAAATGCAGTGCTTCACCTGAATTGAAAAATTCATTGACAGGAAGATGAAAATTCTTTTAATTTTGTTATTTATCATATGGCATTAAGAGTTCTAAAAAGTCATCACACATCTCAATACTGCCAAAAGCAATATCTGCAAAATTATTTAAATTTTGTATGTTTCTACACTGAAATGGATGTTGTCTAYGTTGACTTCAGCAAGGTTTTGGACACTGTCTCCCATGACATCCTCGTTGGCAAGCTCAGGACCTGTGGGGTAGATGAGAGTGGGTTGAAAACTGGCTGAATGGCAGAGCTTCAAGGGTTGTGATCAGTGGYGCAGTGTCTAGTTGGAGACCTSTAGCAAGYGGGTCAAAACTGGGAGAAGAGACTGCTGCTTCAGAGGGCTGTGCTGCCGTTTAGGAGGAGGAGAGGAACGTCATGAGGTTCAACAAAGGCAAGTGCCGAGTTCTGCATCTAGGGAGGAGTAACTCCAAGTACCAGTAAAGGCTGGGGAATGACCTACAGGAGAGTAGCTCTGTGGAGAAGGACCTGGGGGTCCTGGTGGACAACAAGTTGACCATGAGCCAGCAATGTGCCCCTGTGGGCCAAGAATGGAAATGGATGATMTGCTGGGGTGTATCAGGAGGAGCATTGCCAGCCAGTTGAGGGAGGTCATGCTGCCCCTCTACTCAGCCCTGGCAAGGCCACAATCTGGAGTGCTGGGTCCAATTATGGGCTCTCCACTACAGGAGGGACATGGAACTGCTGGAGAGAGTACAACGTGGAGCGATGAAGATGATTGTGATACTGGAAGAGAAGGCAGAGAGGGGGTTTTATGAATGTGAATAAATACTTTAAGGGAGGATATCAAGAAGATCGGGCCACTCTTTTCATTGATGGCCGGTGAAAGTCATTTGACACAGACTGAAGAACAAGAAGTTGCACCTGAATATGAGGAAAAACTTCTTGACTGTGAGAGTGCTAGAGCATTGGAACAGATTGCCCAGAGATGTTGTGGAGTCTCCTTCTCTGGCTATATTCAAAATCTCCCCTTGACACCTTCCTGTGCAACGTGCTCTAGGTGACCTTGCTTGTGCAGGGGGGTTGGACTAGTTGATCTCCARAGGTCCCTTCCAACCTTAATGAATCTGTGATTCTCTAAAATGATGAATGTAAAATCCATGCTTAAGTAATYTGGGATATGTGATAGCTTTTTATAACTTTTAATGCCATATGATAAGTAACAAATTTTTGAGATTGTTGAGTAAATTTAATTTCACGTCATGCATTTAAAATTTTATTCTAACAAATTTAACTTCTTTTAACTTTTTTTAACTTTTAGCACATTAAAAGTTTTATGTGTTTTGAAAGTGTTACATACAGATGAAGAAGGTAGAAGTAAAGAGGATGAAGAGCAATTTCTTAGGTACCCAGGAATGTTTCAAATGTTTGTGTTTCACCTCTGTTTCTGATTAATCCAGTTGTAGCAAGTTCATTTGCACTGAGAAGATATTAKAAATTTTACTTCTCTGATAGAGAGTTTTCTGAATTGATCTGTATGTGTGTCCTGTTTAGGAGAAGTACCAGAGGGAGCAGGACAAGCTGAAAGAGGAGTGGGAAAAGGCACAAAAAGAAGTTGAAGAGGAGGAACGTAGATACTACGAAGAGGTATAATGCTCAAAGAAGGTTGTTTAGCAGATGCTTTTTTTTTAGGTTTAAATGCTGTAAAGTTTAATTACTGTGCAGGAAAAGAAAATCCAAACCCAAACTGATTATTAAAATGAATGAAATCTCAAGAGGATTTTTTCTTTAAATACTTCCATAAAGACTGAGAAAAATATTGAAATACTTAGACAGGGATCCTCAGAATCTCTGCACACGTGGAGGTGCCTGACTGCTGCAATGGTTTGGGTAAATACTGGGATTGCATCTGGGCACACTCAGAGCTTCCCATCGGTGAGAGCCTCATGTGTTCCTGCATCTGTTCCTTGTACGTGCRAGTGACTGAACACAGTGAAGCTCAGGAGGAAAATGTTGTCTSCTTGGCTTTATCATGCAGGTGTTTTCAGACTAGAGTCATTTGCACACAAAATTTCACCAGAAATGGTCAAAGATAGTTCAAAGCAAATTAAGAAAATGAAATTATTCTTTTTCTAAAAGACAAAGCTGTTTCTGTTGTCGTTGGTATCACAACTCCTTTCCCAGCCATCTAGATGTGAACAACTACAATCCAGACTTTGTGCTACTACTTTTTAGCTTCGTAGCTGACATTCTGTACTTTTAATAACCTGCTCTCTCCTCATTCTCCTCTTTAGGAACGTAAGATAATTGAAGATACAGTGGTTCCATTCATYGTTTCTTCAAACTCTGCTGAACTCCTCTCTTCCTCTTCCTCTACTACCGAAGGAAGCAAGACAGTGGTGAGTTTCTTATAGAGTAGCTAGGCAATAATGGCAAATGCATCTAGCTCCRTTTTGGAAGCAGCATGAGTGTTGCCACTTGGGAATTCCCAGAGCACATAATACCCTGTCCCATTCTGCTGTCTGCAAAGTGAATGGCATTCCTCATGGCAGTGGGCAGAGATCCCTCACAAAGAAGTCTCCATAATGCCTATGGGAGAGTATTTAGCCTCTCAAAGTCATTCAAAGATTTCTACCAAACCTAAGTGCTGGGAAGTCTTGTTTTGTTGTCCTGCACTTACTCATAATTGGTCAATTTAACAAGATGTTCTTTTAATCGTAAAGTATGTCACCACAATGCATCCGGGGGCAGCCTATGCATGTGCTGGTGCTGAGATCAAGAGGAGCACTTGTCCCCACCCTTGCTGTCTTCTAGAACTCAGCYGATTCCAACAGCTCTCCAGAGGAGGGCAAACAACAAGACATTACAAGGCAGAAGAAAGTCCTTTGGGAGCAGGATAGTACGCTCTGTCTGAAAAGCAAAGAAAATGAACTCCAGCAAGAGAAGAACAGGTATGGATCAAGCCTGAGTGTTTCTCTGTAATGTGTAGCTTTGTGTTCTGCAGAGCTGTGGGAGTCACATCTGCCCTTGACTGTTGCTTGGGCATCAGCATCTTACCATGTGGCTGTCAGAGCCGTGCTGCATCACAAGGTGCTGGTTTCAGTGGTACCACAGTTAATGGAGAAGGATATAAAATACAATTTAAGTTTGTCTTCTCATTTCCTTGGCGTGGTTATAGGTGCAATATATATTCACTTGCAGCAGACAAAGATAGTGCTAGTTTACGCRTACCAGAGAACATGCCTTGTAAGCATGGGGGCTTGCTGAGAGGCTGTTTTATTAACCAGACCAAATTTAGATCCTATGCATGACATAGCTTGGACATTTCTGTATAGCTCCATATTTTGATTTTATAGCAGTTTTCCTTTTTTTTTCAGTTGAGTAAAGGAGTGGGAACTATTTTCATACAAAATTAGGATCTTTGTGAAATTGTCAGGCTATTTTAAGAGCTCCATATCCAAACTTGCCAGATGGTCTTCAAAGCTCTAGTCTTTGCAACACTGATAATCACAGCTTTCACAAAGAGAAGAGGTATCTGATGAGGCCAAATACTCTATAGAAAACACTGGAAAATAAATAAATAATAAATAAAAAGCTATTTCTACATCAAAGAAACTGTTTTACACAAATCTAGAATGATCTTTAATGCAAGAATGTGACTGTGCATGAATGAAGCAGGAAGACTTGGCAAGTTTAGAAAAAAATTGTTAATTCACTACGATTATCCACATTAGTTTAGCATTGCAGTCCACTTCAAAAAATTGTTGATGTKGACATAATGGACTTGTATTCAAAAGTGTGATTTTGACATCATTGTACTCCATTTGGAATCTTTCCTGTGTTTGTTTATACAGTTACTTACTCTTTTCAGCAGTGTTAATAAAGTGCTCTCAGAACATCCAGAGACAGGTATCCTGAAAGGAAATGAACAGGAGCACCAAGTGTCTCTGCCGGAACACAACTCACCTGCCCGGCTCAATCTGCCACTAACTCAGGGTAAGAGGCAAAACTCTCCATACACGTGTGTTCTCTTCCCTTACAGAAGTACTGCAGATATTTAGTGACTGGTTGGAAACTCAAACACTTCRGAAATTAACAACAGGGCTTATTGCTTCAAAGTGTAAATGACTCACAATATAAGCGTATTTTCTGATAGAAAAGATAAATATGTTCAGTTGAATTTTAAGCCTTTCTTCTTTGAGTTAAAGATATGCAGATGTGCAGATTTATATGCTCCTATCTATGCACATATACTTACATATATGATTTATCTTGATACAGAGAGCAAATTTGCAAAGCTTATTTCATTTGTGATAACTGATTAGATTCATTAACTCCATTTCTGTGTGCAAAAACGCCTGCCTCTGATGTGCAACCATTTTAAATTCAGCCTAAGCAGACCCCTGTCTCAGTTTTGCCCGTAGAAATGTCTGACAGCGTTTAAGATTAATAGATCATTTTAATCTCTCATAAGTATTGCTGTTCTTTACATGCAAACACATCCGCATAGCATTGTTTTCAGGGGATGGCCATCCAAAATAAGTTAAATTGGGTGATATCTGGTTGACATCTAGAAGACAGGACCAGCCTTTGGTCGGGCTGATAGAGCTTTTCTTCTCCCCTGGCACACGTGGTTGGAGCACTGAAGGGCAAGACCATCCCTGGGCAGCGAGCCACGAGGTTTGTCTGGCAGGATGTTTGTTGCTGCCCTGTCCTGTCCCGGACACATCCTGCTTGTCTGGATGTCGCAGTTGGTCACACGTTRTTGAGAGGTCGTTGCTGTCCCCAAGCTTTGTGCACTCATGTGAAACACAAAGGGAAATTGCAAGAGAAGACGATAGTTTATTAATAGGCTTACGGAGAAGAGTGGCTGTTGCTTTTCTATTAGGTCATGAGACATTTGGGTYTCTTCGGTACTCATTCCTTACTACAGACCTTGTTTCCTCAACAGCTACACAAGGATAGCTGTTTTCTGAGTGTCCTTTGGCCTTCTCCAGAAACTGAGAACCTGCAGCCATGCAGGCGATGAAGATGTGAGGGTGAAACTGTATGAGTTTCTCCTGGAGCAGCAGAAGCTGTCTCTGACTTCCCAGGGCTTCTCTGAGAGCTTCACTCAGAGTCCCGGCACTTTCAGGCGGGTGCCGGTTACCCGAGGGGAGGGCTGGGCCCATACAGGTGCAGCACTGTGGGGCACTCATAGCTCCTGGCATCCCCCTTGCCTGACGTGAGTTGTAAGGACCACCTTGGCCTATTTCTGCCGTCAGCACTTCGCCCCCGAAGTGCTGAAGCGGCCGCTCTCRTTCCAGAGGTCTCGTGGAGCCAGCAGCCGCTGACCAAGCCGTCCCCGCAGCGCGCGGACGACGCGAGGCCCAGACCGTCCCTGGGTCAGGGCGCCGGCCCCCAGGCGAACTCCGCAGCGGAGAAGAGGAGGTGAGAATGCGAAGGGAAGACTGCTGCAAAGCCTGAGCTCTCCTGCTAGCTCTGCCCTCCCCCTCTGCTCTTCTTTGCCTTGTGGATTTGGCAATCATTGCTAAAGGGTGATGCCGATTCTTTCAGTAAACAAGAGAGGGGATTTGCCTAGTATTTGCACAGAGCATATCTATGTAATGAGCAAGGAACATCAATTTTCATTAACATATATATGAACAGTCTCTCCTGCAAAATATGTGCCGCTCCTGAGGCTTGTATCTAGTGAAAACTAATGTAGATTGAATACTGGTAACCTACTCCTCATGGCAAACTACTTAGGTATGTTTGAGGAAATTGTTTTGTGATCTGTAAACAACTGCAAGCAGTGAGAGGTTGAATCAATCCTGTCATTTGTGGTGAGAAAAAACATACATATTTTTTTCCAGGGCATAACGTATGCAATTGGGAATAAGGCGCTCTTCTGTGTTGATAGTTCTCAGTTAAGGGTACAGGCTGTCAGTCACCTACCCCTGCTCTTCTCTAGCTGTATGTTTCTGTGCACGTTCTCTTGGCACAGTAGAAGTCCTGTGCCTTGGCTTAATGCTCCTTCACTGTGATGTGAGACCAGCTGTACCCATAGGTGGGCAGGAGCTTTCTCTGGGATGATCTCCATGTGCATTATCTTTATGAAGCAGTACTAAGCAATCACGACTCTGGACAAAATAACACAGTGTGTCCATTTTTCATGCTATTGAAACACCAGTGAGCAGCTAGTCAATATTTTGTTTTGGTGTTGAGATGTTTGGAGTTGGAAGTTCTGAGACCCGTTAGTCAGAATTTCCCAATACAAAACCACTGGTTATATTTGCTTTAGCTATTGCAAATTATCTTTCTCTCCTGCATTTTAGGGCAGGCTGTCATGAGAATTTCCGACCTGGGTCATCATCTCCCTGCTCTCCTTCTGCTCCAGGTTACTCACCCAACAGGTACAAAAGATCACTGATGAATTTTGCAAACTGATACATCTCAGAGGTGCTGGTGAAATGCCACAACCTAAATCACATTAGTACCATGTGAATGCACTATTAATACCTGTTAATGTTGCAATTTATAACCGTCCGCACATAAAACGCAGAGCTCCCTCTCCCATTCTTCCTGCCTACTTCAGCAGCAAGCACCGTTGTGCTGTAAAATAACACAGTTGAGAAAGCAGCAGCAGAACTCTGCTTGGTCATTGAAATCTCACGGGGGTAGCACAAGACTCAGTTAAATTMAGCAGTTAAGCAGGAGCTTAGTGCACTTAAGCAGAGGATGGTGTCGTAGCTCGGTGTGAATAGTCACGAGCTCACGAGTAAGATATGTTCTGTTGGCCTTGGCACTGCCACCGAGGCACAGACTGTAGAAAACTGTTTGAAGTGCATATGCACCATAGAACTTGCCTGCTGGAAAGTTCAGTTGCATAGCAATGACATCTTTGTATGTGCTGGACATGCAGTACATCCTGCATAGAACCAGAAAAGATGGCGAGTGTGTTCTTGACTGCAAATTCCCCTAACCTCCTCCCCTCCCCTTGCAAAGTCATTTATGATTCATGGGGAGAAAAATTGAGACTTTAAACATTCTGAGGTGAGAGCTGCATTCCCACCTTCCGCCTTGCAGCATACCAACATACTTGCAAACAAATTGAAATAAAAAATCCAGGACAATAATCTGATCTTTCAATGCTTCAATTGTCCRTGTTTGGAGAAAGGTATTGTTAAATTCTTCATTTAGAGCCCTGTGTCAAACATTCCAGCAAGAAGAGTTCTGTGCTGGTCACTTGGTTCATGTAAATATCTGTTCTGACTGRTATGTCATTCACAGGTTCTGAGTAATCCCCAGGGCCTGTTCACCTCCCTCCAGTGCTCCTTGCTCCCAGCATATTCCTCCCCATGATCCCGTGTAAACCTTTGCTTGCACTTTAGCATAAGTTGCTATTCTGTTTCCTTAATGTTTTTTCTCATAGGTCTGTCAGTGGGAAGAAGCTTTGTTCAACCTGTGGTCTTCCTCTTGGAAAAGGAGCTGCCATGATTATTGAAACGCTTGGTCTTTACTTCCATATTCAGTGCTTCAGGGTAAGTCTTTTCCTGTGGACACTTTAGAAAAATCCCAAGTCAGAGCRCAGTGTGAGCAGTGAGTACCTTGACGGTCTCCTACTACAAATGGATAAGGAGAGAAGCAAGTGTCTGGCATGTTTCCTATGCAAGTTTGCTTGCAGAAAAGTGAAAATAATAATACAACTATTTTTAAAAAATCAGCCRTATTAGTTGGACTAAAACTTGTGACTATAATAAGGAAAGCTGTCTTCCTAACTTGCAGAAATCTGAGGCATAGTATAAATTCCAAATTRTACTTGTAGTTTTCCACATATAGAATTGATTATCTTATAATTTTCACAAATTCCTGATTAGTCCGAAAAATTCCTCCTCCATTTTTGATCTGACCCATRGTCCAACTCAGAAAGCTTTAGCTAAGTAACACCTTCCATTTTTTTCTGTCTAATCATGTATTCTGAAAATGTTCTCAGYGTTTTTGATATCTTCAGAGATGTTTCTTTTTACTTTCACTGGAACCACAAACAGTATTTCATGATGGTGCTTGAGTGTGCCCATCAGGGAACAAGAAAACATGCTGTTTGCTGGAGAATTCAGAAAATGCTCCTTTTCATTAGCTCTGAACCAGTTGGTTACTAGACATTCTCGTAGCCATTTTCAAGTTTGGACATTTGCCCAAACTGAACTTCTGGCCTTTTTAAGCTTTCTTTAGCACAGATGTTCTCACAGTAGAATGAAAATCAGTAGATTTCACAAATGTAAGATTGGAAACCACTGAAATCTAGCACTAAATAGTGTTTGTTCTTAAGAGCAGTCTTAAGATTGCCTTGCAGCATCCCAGATTTTACTTCCTTGTTTGTTTTTCTCACTATTCTAATACTACAGAACCAAGAGTCCAAATTTTGGGGGGTGTTGTGGCAAATACCAGAGCCAGCTCTCTCTCATGGGTTCTTATATGTTTCTCTGTTCTCCAACTGGCAGTGCGGCATTTGCAAGGGACAGCTGGGAGATGCAGCAAGTGGCACAGATGTCAGGATTAGAAACGGTCTTTTGAATTGCAATGATTGCTATATCCGATCCAGAAGTAAGTACCAAGTCCTGTCCTAAAAAGCGCGTGTTTCGTTCTGGTTTCACAGTAAACACAAACTGTTGTYGTTGGGATTTTAACAGCAGGGGGTTTTCCTCCTGGAAGAACCATATTCTCCAAAGTATGTTCTCCTTTGTGCTCCAAAGACTTTTCCACCACTCCCTTTCCCATCCCCTTTTGGCTTGACCCTGATATCACCAGTGTGATGAGATGGGCAGTACAAACGCTGTCTTTCTGCTTTGTAAGAAAGGGGGACGAAAGGAAAGGAAAGGAAGGATTGAAATAGCAGTCTTCCAGTAATACCTTCCTGTTCAGCATGTTTGCTGCCCACAGGCAGAGTGGCAACTGATAAATTGGGATATAGAGTTCTTTTCACTTACTGTTTTCTTTTGTCTCCCTCAAAATAAATGACTGTAGAAATCCGGTAGCTGGAAATCTGATTCACGTTTGCCAATAGAAAAATTAGGTTTCTTTTTCTCTGATATTTCATAGCAGAGATATTTCCCCGTCATCAGAGCTAGAGGGTGCTGTTGTATAATCATWTGCTTATCTGGTGACATTTTATTTTTGCTTAGACATGTTAGCAAATTTATTTATTTAACTTCAACACGTTTAGAAATAGCTCTTTCTCTCAGCAGGCTCAGAATTACAAACCTTTCTCTTGTGATTGAAGGAATCCTTAAAATGTACATTTGCACCTTTATCACACAAAAGGAGAAGAGGAAGATGATAAAAGTCTTATTTTCCCTTTCTTCTTAATCCTTTTTGCTGAAATGACTCTTTTCATCAGATGAAGGCTCTATTAAGTGGGGTATTTTTTCAGTCTGTATGCTGAGAAATCATCCCCTTCATCATCATTTCTACAGCAGTCGTGCTGGAAAACACAGCGCGAGCTGCATGAAACAGCATCTTGTGCCGCCGGGTTTTGCTTTGGTGGGTCCATAGCACAGCCCCATGGCTGGCCATCACAGGTGCTTTGGAAACGTGCAGTTCCTGATTAATATCAGTGTAGAAGGGTTCGTCTTCTGCCACTTCTCAAGAAAAGTCTCAAAACGTGGATCAGCTGAGCTCTTGCTGACAACTTCCAAAGGATTAGTTTTGATGTCATGAAACTGCAAATATGGTTAGCTGCGTGCAAGGGGATTGCTTGTTTTTGGCAAAGATTTGAYGGACTCCGTATCTGGAATGCAGAACAAGTTAGTGCAGTGTTAGTGTTACCCCTTCGGTTCTGGAAGGCCTGATGCTAAATATATAATCAGTTGATTTCACAGCTCTCTCCTGCCTGCCCACTCTGTGTCCTAAAACCTTTGCAGCGCTGCAAGACATTCTTCCCTGAAGCCAAAAGTAACTGGTGTTTTTTTGAGGGGCTTATGAACACCTTGTAGAAATGTTTGTCTGCTACAATTTTATTTGAAGCTGTAGATGTATCTTTATCATTACAAATTATTTTAGAATTTGAAAGAGAAAACCCGTAAAAGCTGATCTAGTGGTCCAGGGCATATTTGTGCTATTCAAATAAAAGTATACAGGAGTTTATTGATAGGTTATTTCTCCACACAAAAATCTCACACCAGTGATAAGTAATAAATGAAATTAAGTCAATATTCAGTGTCAAACACAGGAATAGTTAAAGATTTCCTAGGGTTGAACTCAAAGACAAGCAGTAAATTTRTGGAATACTCTGTATGGCCAAATAGCATCAGGGTTCTGTATTACCACATAACAAAATACAGGCACTGCTAAGGATGACTCATCAGTTGTTTGCTTTGCTGTTTTCCAGTGCAGAGATTTTCCTCTGCAAAGTAAATATCCCCRCAGTACTTTGTGAGGAAATGAAATAAAAGTGAATGTGCTGACTGCAGGCAGCAGTGCAAGGGAAATCCAGATGGCATGGAAGTCCATATGGCATGGAAAACATGTTTACTGGCGTTATGCTGAGTTCTTGTTGCAGTCAGTGCCCCGGCTTTGCAGGAGGAGGACAGAAGAAGGAGGGCACAAGTGAGATATAGTTCCACCTGTATGAGGGAAATCTAACCTATGCCATCATTTCAGGAGAAATGTTTGTTAAAACCTGCCACCTAATGGCTTGTTTTTGTCATGTTTTATCCAGCTGCTGGGCAGCCGACTACATTGTGACCTGGCTTTCAGTCCAGTGACTTGCRAGCAGGAACTCTCTACCCGAGTGTCCGGCTGCCTCCGGACATTCTCTTGTCGGAGCTCGGAACCGCCCACGTCGTAGCTCTCATCTCATTTGGAAACGCTCATATGAAAGCACTACATCTGCTCCTTTAAAATGCAATGTGGGTTTTTTTTTTCCCCTTTCTTAAGGAATTTGCAAAATATGTGTGATGGTATCTGGTAAGGTATAGCCTAAGAACTATTAAAAAAAATCCCACCTTTTCAGATATGTTTATGATATCCAGTCTGTTACTTGGTTCTTTTAAAGGTAATAAGAAAATTAAAATGCAATAAACTTGTTTTGTTTTAATATTTCTAGGAATTAAAGTTTTAAGTTTACAGAGCCTTTATAGAATATGCCAACTGGAGATGAGGAGTAATTTTCAGATAGTATCTAATCAGTGCATTTGAGAAAACTAAACACCACAGCACATGACTTCTCTGTTATAACTGAAGCTATAACTTTTTTTTATACAGAGACTAGTTTGATAATACATCCTGTAATTCTGAAACATTTTATGTTTATATTACCTTCAGTGGAGGGTAGGAGTTATACAAATAAATTATTGCACCTTTAGTGGTAGGACTTTTTGTTTGTGTACCTCATGTAATGTTCATGACTATAGCTTAATATTCTGTCAAATAAAGATTTCTTCATTAAACCTAAAGGCTSTATACCGTTAGCGACTGCGGAATTCCCATTAGGAGCACTCCTTCGTGGTAAAATCCGTATCTCGTGTTGCTGCTAGGTTTGATGAAAGGGTGACATGGGGGAGAGGAGCTTGACCTGAGCTGATACAAGTGGCACGTGAATCTGCAAGCTGCAGTGCGGTGGTTTGCCGAGCTTTTCCTGTCGGACCTTTCCCGTGGACAGCCTGATTTGCTCTGTGACCTGCTCATTGGCTTGCGAGGATTACGTCTCATGGAAATCACGTGAGGAGAAACACGTGCGCTGGGGTCCTCTCCATCCCCAGCCTCACTAGGGTCAAGAGTGAACAAGGGCAGCCGAGGGATGGCTGTGAACCTGCGTCCCTCCATGCACCCAGCCCAAAGGTCAGCAAAAATCAGGCATGGAGGAGGCCACTAGTGACAGGCAGGGAGCCTTGACCTGCCTGTGTCTGGGGCTTTCTGCTTAGCAGGGAGCTCCTTGCTGAGGCGCTGCAGCAGCTCGCTGGGAGAGCTGTCTCGGCCACGACCCTGCCGCAACGCAGGGACAAGCTGGAGTGATAGGTTACAGTTGTAAAACRCCGCTTTGTAGCAGCTTAAAATGCGACTTAAAACAGAGAAAACAACTTACTCTGCCTTTAAAAAAAAAAAAAAAGATTTCTTGTTTAATGTATGTGCAAATCCATTGTGTGTTGATGTGTCAGTAAAACGGAAATGACCTGGTTATTGGGGAAGCAATAATTTTGAATTGTTACATTCTTAGCAGCTATTCATGTAAACCCATGTAGACAGTTGCTTGCCTCTGAGTTGCATACCCATGCAAAACTGCTTGYCATCAAAAACACCTGCACCACAGTGTTACCCCTTGAGGACCTTGGGACTGTCTGCTGGAAGTTCCRTGTTACTTCCTTAAAATTGTGCCTTAGAAAATGCAAAGCTGTTGCACACAGTCAGTGATGACTCCTGGATGCAATAAATCTGAAAATTGAAATCCTTCATGGGTCTTCAATGGGGAGTATTTTTTAAAAAATAAAAACAAAGGAAAATGTTTTGAAAATAAGACAGTGAAAGCCAATATTTTGATTAACCATTTGCATKATTAGAGAGGTTAAACCTGTTAAGGGTTTTTGATAACCAGGATGTTTACAGTTTGCCTGTGGTCCCCATAACATTTTCAGGCAAATAATGCACAACATGGAAATTCAGCAGGATTTTGTAAACTGCATCGTCCATCCATACAGTTCCATGTGCTGCATTAACGATGTGTGCATATACTGTGCCTGGGCCTGGTTTTCGGATGAGAGCTCCTGTGGTGCATGCGTGTGTGTCCGTGCGGTGCGAGCCGCTGATCCCTCCGTGCGGTGCAGCTTAGCTGTGCCCAGCAGCCACACAGAGAGAGGTTGGATGTCTTAGCTTAGGGGTAGATKCCCGAAGATGCCAGAGGAAGCGTGACCAGAACCAAAATGCATGACCAAGGACGGGGGGGTGCAGCCTTGCGGGCRCTGCGGGAGCTCTCGGGCTGCTTAGGCGTTTAGCAGTTAGATTCGTATATGCATGAAGGTAATTGTGTACAAAGCAAAACGAAGCAGCCTTCTCAGACCATGATTCACCCCTCTCGAACGCCACATTTTGAAGTTTTTGAAATTGTACTTGCCATCTACTTTGTTGATGTTTGGTTTATTTTTCATTCGAAGTCTTATCTGGCAAATTCACTTGGGCTAGGGCCTTTTCTTTTTCTCCTTTGTTTTCACTATAAACACATAAACACGATACATTTCTTATCAGGAACTTTGCAGCATGGAAAAAAAAAATAATGCGCTATTACATTTGAGGTATAATGTCAATGTATTTGTTGCAAACGTGATTTGTTGTTGCTAAGCGAGTACAGTGCATGTAATGGTTTTTAGATGTTTGAAAATTTCCTTGGCCTCTTAATACTTTGGAGAACCCCAACAAGCATCCTGGCCCCGCTGTRCTCGGCTGTCCCGCGTCCCTGGTGCGGTCTCCCTGCCTCGGGCTGTGTAGTGCCCTGATGCAGCTCTCCTGGCGTGTTCAGGGCATGTCCTGAAGGCTGGTGAACCGCCAGGGCCCATCCTTGTGTGCGTGTCCATTCAAGGACAAGGATTGCTGTCCCAGCTGGAGCTCATGTTGAATACCAATTACTCTAATCTTTCCTTCCTTTTATTTATTACAAAATGCCTCTGGAAATTAGGAAGACCTGTCTAAAACGCAACAGCTTTTATAGTAAATGTACGTTTATAAATAAAAACATTGATTACATTTGGTGAAGTGTCAATCTTGCTTCCAGTACCTGACTTCTCCCTTTTGCGTCTGGTTTGCCGGTGAACTCGAGTTGTGGGCAGGGTACATCCCAAGGGGAAAAGCTGCTGCATGGGCTCGGCTGGGCTGAGCGGTACTCTGCAAAGTTTAGCATGTGAAAAGAGACCACGTGAGAGCCGTCCGTGGGGTGGACAGTGCCCTGTGGGTCACTACGACGAGCGGAGGTGGGCAGTGACCCAAGTGCAGGTGCCTCCCCGTTGCAGTGAGGGATGAGCAGCAGCGCCCGGATGGCATCTKGGCAGCTCTGTGTCAAATCCAAATTTTCCACTTGCATCAGTAGACTGTGGTTCAAACTTCAGTTCAACAAAGTGCCTTGTGTGGGCAAGGTAGCCTTGGTGGCCGGGATGTCTGAGGTTTTGYTCTCTAGGGGCCTGGTTAGGCAGGTGCTGAAGTGCCTCCCTAAAGCATAGATCCACAAGAGCAGGCGGCCTCACCCCCAGCCCCCAGAACGGTCCCACAACCTTTTAAGCTGAGAGCTGGCCCTTCCTTTTGATGGGGACCTCGATGGATGGCTGTTCYGGTTTTGAGCCCGATGCGCGTCTCGGCGGGTGGATGAGTCATGGGGAAGCATTGACAATTTAATCTTTTCAAAGTCTATCTCATCCTGGTTCCCGGATGACGGCTGCCTCGGTGGGGATGATGGTGGCATTACGTTGTTTTCCATGTATGTCTGTGGGCGGAGGGCCGACGCTGCCCTGGGGCGAGAGGCGAGCGGGGCTCTCTGGTGAATGGGGCTCCGCAGCAAGGATGCCGGGTGTCTGGACAGGCAGGTGGCCCGGACGAGCCTGGAAAATGGCAGAAATCCCAGTTTCTGCATCCCGCTGGGCTGATCTCATGATGAAACTGCCCAGCAGGCCTCATGAAAGGGACACTTGGGGCGTCCCAGGGCATTGAGCAGCTCGCTGTCCTTCCTAGTGCTTCTCTGGGTGCGATGCAAAGGGATAACAGGTAGTATGGAGCMCGCAGGTAGGTGGGTCCATGGGAGGCCAGCTAATCCAGCAGATGTTTTTTCTCCTCCAGCACTTTGGTGCCAGGACTGTCTGTGAACAGGCGGGCGCTAGTACACGCTGGAAGCTCTAACACAGGCAATGAGCAGCGGTAGCAATGAGGGTGAGGAGTTGCTCAGCTCATGAGCATCGACCCTTCCCCAGACGACTGTCCATGGCRACTGTCAGAAGTGAAGTGCCAAGAGCATGAGCCTCGGGGCGCAGCTCGCGTGGCCGAGCTGAGCAAGGCAAGGTTTGCTCTTGTACGGGCACCAGAAGCCCTGCCCGGTAGCAGGAGGATGCTTGAGCAGCCCTGAACCTTGAGGAGCGGGGACTCCCCTCAGGGGCAGCCCTGTGCCCACCCCCTGGATGAGGTGCAGAGCAGGGGACAAGCTGCTCCATTGCTGCACGGCGCCTGCAGGGACGCTCACAAGGAGAGCCTGGGCGCTGGGCGCCACCAGGTGACCCCCGCTTGGCCGGGAGAAAAAGAGRCGGTGCCAGAAACAGCACACGTCTCTGGTAGAGCCAAGCAGGACTCCTCTACACCTCTAAAAGCCTCCGGTAGGGATGTAATTTCATCTGAGTTTCCCGATAAGAGGAAATGACTAAACTGGAAGCCACTCAAGTTTTACAAGTAATAAGGGTCCAAGACAAGGGTAGGAGCAGAGAGTTTTCCTTAGCCAGGTAGTGGCTCTCTTYGGGGTTTCGGTTTTGCTGTTGCTGCTTTCTATTCTTTTGGTTATTTTCTAACWTCCAGTGCTAGGAGCAGCGCTCACCCCTCCGCAAGGCCACGGCTGCTGCTCTGCAGCCTGGATACCCTCGCTCTGCAAGATCCCCTGCCCAAAGCAGATGGGGTTTAAGCCATTCAGGGGAGAAAAGCAATCCGTTATTTAAGACGATCTCATGAGTTGTTGCTAAGGCACCCGCAGGCTGCTCGTCCTCTTAGCTATCGCCACATCCAGCGGCCCCAGAGACGTGTTTCTGAGCAGGTAATCTGCTCATACTGAAGCCATGTTCTATGATTGTAGAAATGGGGTTAGAATGTGACAGAACCTCAACCTTTCCTTGAAATAGCAGAACAAGCACRTCAAGAAGAGAACAAAATTTAAAAAGAATATATCCTTTTCTCCGTCCTTTTAATTAGACAACAAATTACTCTAAAAACAAGTATATGAATAGACAGGTGACACCTGCAACTATCTATGGAAAATGTGTGGTAGCTTCTCATGCTGTACATCAGTGCAGAGAATTAGGGCTTGTAGGGCAGGTAGTGTCTCAAAATCCTGCCTGGCTAAATCAAACCTTCCCTTCTAAAAAAAAGTAAACAACAACACCTGTAACAGCAAACGCTGCTTATTCGATAAGGGATGAGGCAGCACTTCAAAGTGTGGTTTCCGTTCTTCCAAAGCTTTCCAGAACATGTTTCATACGATAGCGCCGGCATCGGACGCACGTTCCTCGTGCAAAGGCAAAGAGGGTCTCTGGAGGTAACGGYCCGAAGCACCTAACGGGCTGTGGGAAACGCTTGTCGCTGGTCACAGCGTGCTCAGACTGAGACCCTGCAAATACATTAGGTAACCCGATGGGATGGATCYGTCAGGATTTCAGCTCTTTGAAGTGTGTTTGCAAAAGATTTCATAAAAATACCACAACTTTTTTTTATTATTGTTGTTTATTCAATACCTTTCACAAATTTGTTTCCCATGTGCCCATTACTGGATGACAGGCTGGTCGTTCGTTTTGTTTTCCATTTCAGCTGCACACAACAGTGGAAAAGCAATTCTGTATCTTCAGGGTAGTGACTGATGTACTTTTGCCCTGGCAAKGCGTGAAGGTTTTGCTGCAGAAGCTGCTCTACTGTCCTTGGAGAAAAGCGACTGCTTTTTACAGAAATTAGGTCTTGATTTCTGGTGTTTTGCTAATAGACTTTCTTATTATATTTCTCCTATAAGTGTTAATTAATATTCTTACATCCTTCAGGGTCTAGAAAATAGTTGGTCTTAATTTTATTCACTGAGTAATTAAAAAAAATAAAAAAGAAAGGAAAAGAGCATTTCATCTGTAAGAAGGAAGCGCAGCGACGGCTGACTTGACTCGCGTCCTGCCTGTAGCAGCCAGGCTGATGCATCGCAGCGCTGTGCGGGGCTGGGCACCGGTGACGACGGGGACGGGCCCTCCTCAGCCCCGGCAGAGCTGCTAGAGCCGCCTCCCGGCTGCCCGGGGTGCTGTGCCCACGCCGGCGCTGCTTGCAGCTGCGTTTGCAGGCCTTGCACCAGCAAACGGCCTTTGCAAGGCCCTTGGAGAAAGCCTTGAACGAACGGGAGTGTGAGCATCTCGGGGGGCTGGACCGCCCTCGAGCTCATTCGGTTCAGCGTGTGAGGGGGAGTCATCCGCTGTCATCATCCACTGAAAAAGATGTCTCTCTTTTTCCCTCCAGATGCCAGGATTCTGCTTTTTAGACATGAAATTATTCCAATTTGATCAATACAGCTTTTTTAATGGCTTATTGCAAGTTTTCACTTTGGAAAAAAAAAAAAAAAAGGAGGCTATAAATAAACCTTGCTGATAAATTTTGGAAAGCTGCATCGAGAGACAGAGGATRTGCAGACTGCAGTGAGGATGCCTGCGGGAATTTGTGGGATGACAAGATAACTGAGGAAGGCCAAGTGTGGAGGGGCATGCTGCTCGGATGGTCTTTATTAAAGGCTTTTGATTCACAAAGCAAATACAGAAAGATACGTTTCTCCCTAGACTGCCCTAGCACCTTTCATCATGGGGAAAAAAAATTCCCATGACCATGTTATTTATTTACATTTCTAAGGAAAGATCTCTGTGTTTTGA
The DNA here is from genome assembly GCA_003342815.1 of Eudromia elegans. Classification (NCBI taxonomy): domain Eukaryota; kingdom Metazoa; phylum Chordata; class Aves; order Tinamiformes; family Tinamidae; genus Eudromia; species Eudromia elegans. The sequence continues at coordinate 1,789,139 of PTEX01000042.1, forward strand.
AGATACGGGGCTTTAACTTGTGCACCCATTACTTTGGTTTTCACTGTTGCAGTAGCACAGAAGAATGTGGACAAGCTCTTGAACCAGTTTGAGTGCTAACGTAGGCACATTCCCCGCTCAGGAGCTTGCGAGCAGCCTGACTTTGGCTGCRCATCCCCAGGGAATCGGGGCGTCTTGGCCGGCACTCAGGTTAGGAGCCCCGTTGGAGCCATGGTCATGATTAAAAGCACTGGCATCTAGGCTTCGTTCTTCCAACGTCCCAARTGTATTTCAAGCAGCACTGTCAGAAAAGGCAGGCTGAACTCCCTCGGGTATTTCCTGGCCAGTACACTTCATAATGAATTTTGTCTACACAGCCTGTCAYTGCCAGAAAATTGTAAAGCTCTTTCTTTGAAACTGTTAGTTGAATAATACTTAAAAACCACCCCATGAGGCAGAAAAATATCATTATATGCCTATGTCCAAAAAGACAGGATGGGTGGACTCATTTGCCCAGAGAGAGAATATTTAAGTACAGATGTAACTCGGACTGTAACTCGCACGAGTTGTGACAACAGAAACGCTGGCAACCGGAGCAGACACCGGGGCGCGCTGCAGTTTGCCCCTGCAGGCCGTGGAGGCTGGCGAGGAGCCCAGCCGCAAGCCGGGAGGGAGGCAGCCCGGCCGGGTGCCGGGGCAGCCCCGCCGCAGCGAGGGGCCCAGCAGTGAGCCCGGGGTGCCGGGGCAGCCCCGCCGCAGCGAGGGGCCCAGCAGTGAGCCCGGGGTGCCGGGGCAGCCCCGCCACAGCGAGGGGCCCAGCAGCGAGCCCGGGGTGCCGGGGCAGCCCCGCCGCAGCGAGGGGCCCAGCAGCGAGCCCGGGGTGCCGGGGCAGCCCCGCCACAGCGAGGGGCCCAGCAGTGAGCCCGGGGTGCCGGGGCAGCCCCGCCGCAGCGAGGGGCCTGGGGCGCCCGGTTGTGCCCGGCCCGGCCCAGGGGCTCCTCCCGTGGGGCCACCCACACGAGGGCACCCACGGGCTCAGCCGGCTGCTCCCCGCTGCCCTTGGAGGCCGAGAAGCTGGCAGCTGAGCCCTCCCGTTTAAAGGTGCTTTCTTTGGAGGAAAGCACCGCAGGGGGCTGGGAGAGAGCTGGTTTAACAAGCGTGAGCAAAACGCGGTTGTGAGTGACGACCAYGAGGTGCCTTGGAGGAGATGCAGTCTGGCTCTCTTGGGTCTCTCTTCTGCTCTGTAGGCAGCTTGTTTTCGGTTACAGTTTTTCGTGTCCCTTTACGGGGCTTCCTGGTGTGAAGTATCAATATATGCAACCCCAGGGAAGGCATGAGCCACTCAAGGCCTCGAGCCTGGGGCTGCCATGAGATGTCCCCTTGGCTCAGCAGCACCTGCAGCGTTCGGGGAGCTCCAGCAAGGAGCACGACCCGATCAGAGGGGGAGAAAATGGCCACGGCTGCCCAGGGCGGCAGGAGGACATGAGAGCCTGGACACCTTCTGCTTCAACCACCCAACCCACCCGTCCAGGAGCGGTATCGCAAACGTAAATGGCAGGAATGCTCYCAATCTTCCACACTGAGGGTTTAACACCCGCTCCAGAAACGCTCCTGCTTTTTGCCTCGAGTGTGGCGGATGCTGAGGGAGGGCGTTTGCTGAAAGCAGCTGACTGCAGACGAGGGCATGAAGAGGTTAAAAKGATAACCTCATCTCCTGTGCGCATCCTGTGCACAAACAGGTCCGTCAGCGCTCTGAAAGATGTCCAGCTTCGTGTTCCTGCTTTGAGTCACACCGTGCGTCGTGACAGGGGCTCTGCTCTCCAGCTCAAGGACTGAGACACTCGCTAAATCAAATTTCAAGGAAAGAGATTGCTTAGAGGAACCTCCTTGTTGCGGAGTCACAGGCTGTCAGGGTCTATTAGCATTAGGTTGCCAGAGTAAAAAGCAAAACAAATTAGGATGTTTAACAGCTGAAATCTGAAACAAAATTGTGTTTAATGCTGGAAATCTAGTTAACGTGTTTTCAGGCTTCCCTCTTCCCAGATATTGAATCTCGGTGTGTGTTCGCAAGTGCCTGCGTATCGCGCACGGAGCAGGGCGCTGGCGGGAGCCCCAAGAGCTGCACGCGGCCACGCGAGCCGGGATTTCCAGCCCCGCTGCTGCGGCCGCTCCGCGCTCCGGAGGCTGCTCCGGCTGCCGGCAGCGCGCACGGCGCGCGGGAGCGTTTAGAGGAGACCGGGGAGGCTGGAGCTCCCTGTGCGCCCAGGACGAGGGCCCGCGCTGCATTGGTGACAACAGCCCCAGATTGGGGACTACACGCGCTGGCTTTTAATGTAAGGGGCGACTGGAGCTCCCAAGCTGGTTTTCCTCCTGTGTTGGCTCCCACAATGAAAGAACCATTAAGGTTTTAGTGATCTTCTAAGGCTCTGCTTCTAGCAGAAAATTGGCTCCTTTTCCTTGGACACAAGACCAGCTTTTAATTGAATTTCAAGAGATGATGGATGTTGTACTTTATTCCAGGTCTATATGCTAAATTAACAAGGCTGTCTGCTCAGTTTCCTCTTTTGAAACCACACAGAGATGAGTTTCTGCTAATTCTCTTACACAGAGCATTAGACCAAGTTCTTATTCAAGGGCTGAAATAGAGGTTTTTGCCAAGGTTATTACTCTGGATAATAGATTAGTACAGTGAGGTAGCGACAATAATCTGCTTTCTGGAAAGATTTACCAGCTGAACTATTTCAGATTGATCATTAAAAATAAAACTAACCATATCATATATTTTCACCAAGGCATTATTAATTAACACTTAAAACCTCTGTCTTAAAGTGGGGATTTTTCCATTCTTTTTGCACATTTTATCATCTGATTTTTCTGCATGTTCATGCTGGTTGCCTCACAGGCAATGGAAAGGCCTACGTAAACTACACAATATGCCTAGTCCGAATAAGGTTTATTTATCCAGCTTTTTAGCATATGAGCAAATGTCATTAATAAGTTAAATATTTTTTTATTATGAAACATAGAAGACTGCCATCAAAACAAATGTTCTTCTTAACTCTGGCTCCTGCAGTAACATTAACATAGAACTCTCTATTAGGTAACAGAACTATCTGTCTGGAACTGTCTATCTAGAACTATCGAAAACTGCTTGGAGTGAAATTTTGGGCTGAATAGAGGTAATTTAAACCCCTGGCTGACTTGGGAAAGAAGTGTGAATGAGCTCTATTTAGTCACATGGAGTGGTCAGTCAGCAGAAGCCGGGTCGTGTCTTGAAAACAAAYGTTGGGGCAGGTCAAAAGGAAGTGGAGCACACCTCTGTAGCATCAGAAATTAAAAAAGCAGAGTAAAGAAGTGCGGGGGAGACAGGGCAGTGGGGTTGGCTGCAGCTGGGCTGCCCAGCCTGGCTGTGCCTCCCCAGCAGGGCCACCCGCGGGGTCCCTTCCCACGCGGCGCTGAAGGACCATGGAGCTCGAGGGCCACAAGGGTCTCACTTGCTCCTCACGGCCCCGTCTCCAGGGCTGGATGTTTATCCTTAGGATAAAGCACCTGCTGGGGTAACCTCCAGATCTCAAAGAAATAGATAACTCAAGTAATTCACTGCAAAAAATAGCGCTTGCGGGTGAAATACTCCTGGTTTTGCAGAGCAGGTTTTATGGTTGAATTCTCCTGATAGGAGAAGCCATCCTACAAATCATTATCTCAGACAAGTATTTTTGCTCTTTAAATATCTGAGTAATTCAATTGGGGGGAGTAATAGAATAATGTAACGCATTTAGCATAAGCGAATAATGTCCTTCCTACAGGTGTTGCAATGTAATCATTCTTTGGAGAAACATGTTGAGGTCTTTAGGTAGATGTGATTATGTTACCTAAAAGTAGCCCATGGAAAAAATAACAATAAAATGCCAGCTCTTTCTCACAGAAGTATTTCGGGAGAATTCATAACCTCAGCAAACAAACCAGGAACAAATAAAAGTGGATTTGGCACAAGGATGTGAGGTTGGGCTGGGTGACCCCTTGAGCCTCGCAGCCATTTCCAAGGGCATAGAATATTGGATTGCTGTGCAAAAAGAGGTTGTTGTTACAGAGAGGAACAAACTGCATTCCCAGTGCACCTGCCCCAGAGAAGCACTCCATGCAGTTCAAACAGGGATATCTCTGCTCTCCTCTGTCGGAGAGTTTAAGAGCTGTGTCAGACCGAGGCAGGAGAGCATCCCCAGCCTTGGATACTAGAATGTCCTGAGCTGAAACCTGTGCTCTTCTGGCTGGAAACTGCAAGGTCTGGGGACTCTCAGTGACTCTCTGACATTCTCTTAAGAAAACAAATCCCTCCTTGGCTCATTTACCGTTGAGCATAGGAGGTGACCATGCAGTTAAACAGTTCCTGGAGACAAGACATAGGTGACAGAAAGGAAACATACAGAGAAGCTTTAGGGACCAGCTGAAGCTGCTGGGCTGCTAAGAGGTTTGTTTCAACCATTGCTTCAGTGGYAGCACAGAGCCCTTGCAGCACATATAGCAGCAAGGTCTTCTTCAGATCTGCCCCAGGAGCTGGGAAATCAGAGTCTTTAAGGACCTGTCACCCCTCCTTCCCACCACAGGTGTCATTTCACTGGGGGCTCTTCCATGAATCCCTCTTTCTTCTCTGCTGCCCCAACAATGCAGCTACGAGACTGCTTTTCCCTGCCACGCTGCTTCTCAGGAGCAATACAAAGCACCTGGCTGAGCCTTGTCTTCTGGAAAGTGCTGCACTAGCTAGACTGCATTGAAAGCAGCTGAAACTTCCTGATATCTGCAGGCCTAAGGAACTAATCTGTGTTTAAACACATCACAAGGCTCTTCTTGCTACATTTTTAAAGGTTAAGGAGCTTGCCATAGCCATTTTTCTGTGTCGAGACCAGTTTAACTTCAGAGGACACTATGGGTGTGTTTAGTTCTTTTGCTCTTTAAACCTCAGCTACTGGCAATGGCAAAGCCCCCACACCTGAGTCTTCTTCTTTAAAGCTGAGCATTGAGGTGATTGATGCAATACAGCTACTTCTGATCCTTCACAGGAGAAGTTAGGCCAACAGAGAGCTCTTCTTACATCTCTCTGACTTTGCCTGCAGAAGAAGACTGTTCAGCTGCCCCAGCAATGTGCATGCAGGCCAGCCTTAGAGCGAGTGCAGTGACCTCAGCACAATTAACTACATAATCTAATAGGGCCTCTTTTTCCATTTCTAAATAATGGGATTGTATTAGACCAAACTATAGCCTCCTCTTAATGATAATTTATTGTACAGTATATTTGAATTTTGTCTTTTATAAACCATTGAGAATTATGATACACAATTATATTATTGAATCATCTATTGTATTATTAATATTTTTCATTGCTTATAGGAACCTCTTTTTGTTCAGAACTCGTGTGTTGCCATATTAAGAAATTATAGGATTCAAATATTCTTAGCTTTAAAGTATTTAACTAATTTAGTTTTTTATCATGTGTAGGCATTTTGTAAAAATACTTTTAGAGTATTCAAGCTTCCGAAGTTTTATACAAATGATCGTAGGCAATTTTAAAGACAATTCTGGGTATAAGTTCAGGAGTACATCCCAAAATCTCAAGAAAAGTTTATTTCATGATCTTTCAAAGGAAATTTTTAAGAGAAGTTCACCTGCATGTTTGCACTTGAATGCATTAGTGGTGCATATCAGTTAAAGTATTGATCAGTTAAATCAATCAGTAATAACGAACAGGGAAAATGAAGGAATGAGGGTATGAATATTTGACTTTGGAGGGAACGGATTCAGTGCAGTATTGAAACTGCCTCTGAACAAAACAGAGACCATCCAATACAATAAAGGTGACAAAGGAAAAAAGTAGGCGAGCATGGCGAGGCTCCCACCGTCCTGTCTTCAAAATGGTGGGATTTTAGCAGCCCTGAAAACACAGGGTTTGGTAGCTCTGTTCTTGGGGGCCACAACCATTGTGGCCATTGAAGATTTCAAGACGGGTTGGCTCTCCAAGGTGCCGGGTCCCCTCACCTCGTCTGGGAGCTCTAGGTGCTCAGCCCCTCTGAAACGGGCTCCCCTCTCTTCCCAAACGAGGCCTTCACTGGAGGGCTGGGTCTTTTAAGTCCCCACTTTCATGAACGCATTTCTTCTTTACCCAAAGAGCCAGAGTTGCTCATCAAATTTGTGCTTTCCTCCCTTGGTAGGTTTTCTCCTTAGAGGAAATCAGCATACCGGTTTGTTTCTATGAAGAATTTTCTGTGAAATGCTGTGGAAGTCAATGCTTCTGACAGCCCCAAGCTTCGAGTAGGGCCCTTAATGCTGATGCTGTGTTTGTGAAGCCGGGAAAGGTACAACTGCTCTCTCATCGGCTTGCCAATCATACTTAGAAATTTTACCTAAAACAGTCGCTAGACTTGATTGTCTTCAAGTTTATTCCTCTGAACTTCTCGAAACAGCAAGAAATGGTATCTCCATTCCCCTACTCTCTCTCTCCCAGGAAGGAATGGAAGAACCATGACCTCAGAGGACTATCAAGCTGCAGAACATTCCTTTTCAAGTAAAAAGTTTTAGTTTTCTGTTGACATGATAGTCATGACAAAGATTAGCCCAACGGCTAAAGGTTTTTCTCTTGCAAACGGCAGTGTGAGTTGTATATTCACCGCTAAGTTTCCTGAATTGCTTCTGAGTTGATACCCCACACAGAGAGAAGACAGGCTTTCCTTCAAATCATTCCTCGGCCTGATTTGTTGTACAAGTTCTTGTCCAAGGTGCAGTGCTGTTTTCCTAAGAGAGAGACACATTTTAGTAGCAACTGGGATGAGGTTGACTTCATAACAGCTGCTGGGTGACAGCTCACAGGGGATGAAATGACCCTGGTGTTGGAAGCAGGAGGTTTCATATCCTGTCCTGATACAGCCGTCAGATCCCTGTCCTGCTTTATGGAAGAAGATGGCAGGCTACAGATTTTAACTCTCAGAGCTTCATGCTAAAGGCACAGCAAAAGCTCTAGACAGGCACTGGCTTAGTGGAAGTCCAAGGAATAACTGTGAACTTCACGTCCTGTCCTCCCCTGCATGGTGGGGATTCTGCCAGTGGGAAAATCCCCAGGATTTGGCCTCCAGAAAGAGTTCAGAGGAACCCCCTCTGCTTCAGACACTATTGTGCAACCAGAGTTTCATTTTCAACTCTCCTGATGATACAGTGTGCTTTGGTACAAGGTTTGTGCTGCGTTGTGAGACAGTTACTTTCTATTTGAACAACGTAAGGAGAGAAAAGCATCAAAACCAGCAAAGCTCACCCTGTTGCTTTACTGAAGCATCCCTTGCGGTGGCTGGTCCTTGTTGCTGGATGCCTCCCTGAGCTCGTTGCCCTGTGAAGCAGCAGCAGCAGCTCTCAGTGTTGCCACCAGGAGCCGGGTTGCCTTCAGCAGGCCCTGCAGGTAGGGAACTGTTGGGCAATCCCTTCCTGCCTCGTGCCCCTCCACCCTCCACAGCATCACTGCTGGTGAGGGTCACCAGCAATGCTGCTTATTTAGCTAACTCCCCATTCCAAACCCCTGCCTCTGAAGAGATGTTGGAGGTTAAAAAAAAAAAAAAAAAAAAAAAGGAATATCTTGTATTCTCAAACTATCCGTTTACTAGCTGAGTGAGCAATGCCTCGGGATTATGGATCAGTCCTTACACCCTTACACTGCTCCTTATGAGTGACGGGTGTCATGCACCTCGCGTGGGTGGCCATAGTATGGAGAGTACTGACTCAAGAGGGGATTTACAGGTCAGAGAAAAGAGGTGATTAATCAGACTGGCACAAAGGACTGATGAAAAGCCGAGAAGTACAGATGGAAAATTGTAATCAGGAAAAGTGAGGACCTCTTAGCTCTGTATGAAGCATTAGGGAGAACCACCTGGGACTGCTTTGAAATCCATTTTGTTGCGACAATCTTGTCCTCAGCAGAAAGAGTAGTTCCAGCTCTGGAAGACTGTCATGAATGGGGAGCCTGGAGGAGGGTGGGAGATTTAAAGGTATCAGCCTATTTAGTTGATCAGAAAGAAGGCTGCCATACAAATCAGGTTGTAGTGTAGTAAATCTGAAACAGAAAAAAATAATAATAAAAAAAAGCTGACTACTAACTACTAAAATGTCCCCAGTTTAGCAGAGAAATGTATAGATCCTAGACCCAGTGCTTGGAAAGTGGAGCCTTCACATTAGAAATGAACCCTCAGATTCCTTGGATTTAGAAATGAAGTAATGAAGTGTTGGTATATATATATATAAAAGCATAATAAATCCAATGTGTTAGCTATATCTTAATGGTTTGAAATCATAGCTCTGCCTTTCTAGAGCGGAGGATGTGTGCTAGGTAAGATGGGAGCAATTTACTGGGCCGAGTAACCTATGGGAGTGAGTGGCTTGAGTTATACTGGGAGTCAGGTAACACGATCCAAGGGATTTTCCTTCATGCTCTGTAGAACCACGAGAAAGCAGTTGGAGCGGGTTAGATGGGTAAGAACTCCTCAGCAGGCCGAGCAGCTCCTGAGGTTTCCCGAGCGGTGGCAGCGGATCCCCTCCCGCCTCAAGGTGCAGTGGATCGAGCCCTGCCAGCCGGTCGCTCGCTGTGCGGGTCTCGCCTTGCTGGGAGGTTCGGGTGTCGGGTCGGCCCCTGCAGCGTCTGCGGCCTCTGCAGAGGGAAACTCTTCTCGTGTAACTCACTGTCGGCAGAGCCGAGCTTCTGTCTGGAGCTGGGGAGCCCCAGGGTCACGCTGCGTATTGGAACGAAGATATTCCCAGCTCGTGAGCTGACTCTTGGGAGAAAAAGTTAAATCGCGAAAGCTACCCACATTCTAACAAAACATTTATTCAATTCTCTTTTTTTTTAACCCAGGGAAATGTACTATATGTTTCATTGTGGCATTTTAAAATATTTTCTCTCATCAGAGCAAACCTTGTCACGTTTTACTGGCTCTTTTAAACGTGCCCTTGGCTGTGACACCCTCACCAAGGGCTCTGGCAGTGCTGAGGAAAGCTGCAGCCATGCTCGTTTCGGAGCCAAATCCCACCCTCTGTGATACATCCATGTGTATGTGTATGTGTATGTGTATGTGTATGTATGTATACGTGTGTATTTTTCCCCCGTTTTTGGAGCTGGGCCCGGCCCTGCTCTCGGGAGGGCGAGCGGAGCGGGCTGCCCTTGGACTGCCCCGCGCCCAGCCGCATCCGCATCCGCCCATGCACTGGGCGGGAGAGGGGGCTGCTGCCCCAACGCGGGAGCCGTCCAAGGCCGAGGCCACCGCGGCCGCTGGCTGCCCTGGAGCGGCTGCGGGCCGGGGGTGCCGCGGGGCTGCGGGCCGCGGCCGCAAAGCGCCTCCGCAGCCGAGGCGGTCCTGCCGCCGCCTCGTCCTTCAGCGGATACGGCTTCCAACGGGCCCGTCCCCATGTCCCGAGCAGCTGCAAAATGTCACATGCAGCGCATCGCCCCCCTCCCCCCGCCCCCAATCAGCCTGTTGCCTCTAATTAATAACGGCAAAGTTAAGGAGCGACCCTGGGCTCCGCGGGTACATCTTCCTAATATTAAAGCAGATTAAAAATAATGCTGCTGGTCCCGTGAGGACCCAACCCAGATTCTGCCATTGGCCGCTTCAGTTTTTGCTAAAAGAAAGGAGCCTCTCCCCCGGTCCCCAGAACGGCTAAAAATAAGTGCAAAGGGCTACGGTTCTATATTTGCTTTTGGTTTTTATTATCAACAATTAATTAATGGTACACTCTTGGAAAACTATATGCACATGTAGAAATATTTCCCCTTTTAAATAGAAGCATTCATTTGAACCACATATAAATAAATCTGAAAATCCGGAACATAATTTATGACGATTATGCTCACAAACATATTCCAACAGGTAGGGAAGAAATGAGACGACATGCGACTGGTAACAAAAACGTATGTCTTTGCCTGAACCTGGTCTCTCTAAACGCAAAGGGAACTGAACCCGTGAGATCCTTATTTTCTCCATTAAGACACGCCATAGAGACTACGAGAAGGGAAAACATTATTTATACGGTCAACTAGACAAGTCTGTACTGATATTAACACTATACAGCTGAGCCACAGAACACAGTTGTAGAAAGACACGGAAAAAGTTAAAGCATACCTGTCAACATTCAACTAATAGCTATACTTTGTGCCTCGAAATAAAATTAGAAAACCCTAACAGAGGTGCCTAAAAACTGCGTGAACCGGGTAATAATAATAATTAATAATAATTAATAATTAATTCATAATAAATTACACTCGGCCCGCGGCGGCCC
>PTEX01000042.1:1802551-1835915 GCA_003342815.1 Eudromia elegans
CGCGTTTCTCGGGGAAGGCAACGCCGCGCTTTCGGCTTGCTCGTTTTGGGGGTCTTTTCTATTTTTCCCAAAGGTTTCTGGACTGATACTGGGATATTAAAAAAAAAAAAAAAAAAAAAAAAAGGCGATGAATAAAACCCTCGAATGCAAAACAGCTGGACCCTAAATAGATTTATTCATGGGGCTCTCGGTGCCGGATTTTATTTGTTCGCCCACACGTACGGCTCTTATTAAATCGCCGTTATTATTATTGATCGTTGTTATCGTCTGTATCGGGATGGAAGGGGCGACCTGGGAAGCGTGTGTGATGCGGAGCACATTCCGTTCTGCAGCTCCTTTTAACTCCTGCGGGAGAGGGGCTGCGGGCCGGGAAGRGAGAGCGGCGGCAGAGAAGCGCGGGCTGCGGAGGGGGGTCGAGGCGCCCCTTCCTCGCCGCGTCCCCCGGCCCGCGATGCGATTTCCTTTTCCTTGCTGAGGTTTCATTAAATCTTTCCTCTCGGTGGGCAGGGGAGGAAGCGCGCGGCCGCGGATCGCTGTTGTGTAAACAAAGCGTGGATATTTTATATGATTTAAATGTGCGGATAATTAGTTTTATTACATTCATTACCCCCTTTATGCGCTCTGTAACAAGTCAGCAATTAAAGTAACAAACTCATAAAGTCTTTATAGGGGCATTTAAGCTGCTAGAGTATTTGCCAAGCTAAGTCGTTTAATTCAAAGCTAGTCAATGAGCAAGGGGAGATCTAGAGACTCCTGCGCTCCTCACTGCATCCGCGCACGTTGAAAGCGCTCCGGCGCGCTGCTTAATTGCCACCATGACGAGTTTTTTATTTCGTTTTATTTTTTTTGAGGGTGGCGGGCGCATGTCACCATAAGTTACCATTCGATAATAATATTAATATTATTAATAATAATAAAAACAGAGAAAAATATTCTTCAGCCACCGAGGACCCGGCTGATMGTTTTATGGCGGGATCTGATAGTTTTATTGCAGATGCATGTTGTACAATGTGTATTTGATAAAGAACGGCCTTTGGTGGCCCGTGGACACCTTTTTTGTGCCCCGGCGAAATGAAAATAAATGCGAACACGGTTTTAGTGCGAGGGTGGAAACAAATTGCGCGCTCTAAATGGTTTTCCCTTTATGGCCACCAGACAAGAGGAGAAAAGCGCTGCAAACATCTGTCTTCCGTCCCCCAAATCTAAAGGGCACCAAAGAATGATGCGAATCTAAGTGTTACTACAGCAGGGATTTGTCTTTATTTGCCCGCGCTCTCATGAATATGAATACGCGTGTGGGGCAGGGAGGTTCCGCGCTTCCCCCCGCACAACACGGGGCATTTTCAACATTTTCCGAGTGCGTTTCCTCCCTCCTGCCGGGGGGCGCAGAAGGTGCCGGGCCGGGACCCGAGCCGGGACCCGGGTCGGGCCGGGCCAGCCGGGCCGCCTCCCGCCGCCGCCGCGTCCTGCGCTGCCCCCGGCGCCCGCCGCCCCTGTTGGTTTTGGCCCCGCGGGGGCTGCGGCCGTGCCCGGCCACCCCCCCCGCCCCGGCCMGGGCTCCAGTTGTTCTTTCCACACGCGAGCGCCTCGGCCGAAAAAAAAAAAGAAAGAAAAGAAAAGAAAAAAACTTGTAGCAAATGGTTAATTTGATTATTGCCACTATAGGCCAACTGCCTCGGCGGCCTTCCCCCCACGCGTCTGGCTGGGGGCAGAGAAACCATCTCCAAGGAATAATCAAATCAAGGCGAAGTGTGGAAAAACCCCTTCTGATTTCCAGGCGACACAAATAGAATTAGAGCCTCCCGGTTGCCTCTCTCTCCCACCCCGTTTTTTTTCCTTCCAAAAGGGCCCTTTTGTCTCGGTGCCGGTCCCGGGGCCGGCGGGGAGCGCCCGTGCGCGGCCGCCGCCGGGAGGGCCCAGGGGTGCTCGCCGGCCAGCGGGCGCCCCGCAGGAACACCCTGGGAGCCTAAAAGACACTTTTCTTTCCTATTCTTCGCCATTCATAGAGAAGATTCCCTATTTCCCCCCATCCCCCGGGGGCCGTGTCCCCCCCTCTGGAAGTCAGAAGGAATGTTTGGAGGCMGGGAAACAAAACAGCCAACAAAATGCCATTGTGCCGCAGTGGCAATGCCTGGGAAAGCGCTTGTCAGGCCCCTCATGCCCCAGCCCCACGGAGCTGTTTCACCGCAGGCGAAACACAATAACATGGGGCTGAATAAAATATTAAATACCGGCGAGGGTTTCTCGTTGATTGCTTTATTTGCAGGGAAATCYAGGCCGTCTCGGCGGAGGAGCGGCCTGGCGGCCGGGCCCTGGCGGMGCTGCGGGCTGGGAAGCGCCGGGATCAGCGGGCAAAGGGGTTTTGACCGCGGGGAAGGTCCTTGCGCTTCCCCGGCCCTCGCCTGCCCCGGGACCCTCGCACAAGAGCCCGCGGAGCGGCGGTCCCGGGCGGCACGGGGGGCGCAGCTCGCGACACGTCCCTGTTGCCACCCCGACGGCTTCGCCACCGGCCCCGACGGCAGCGCCGGGCCGGGGACTTCCAGCTGCAGCGGGAGGAGCTGCGCGGTCTTCCCCCCGGCGCCTTCCGTTGGCTTTTAATGCCCGTTCTCTGCTCAGTGACCAGCCAGAACAGGACAGGAGGAATAGCTATATAGATAGATAGATATTTTCATATTTATCTATCGATCTGTGTATATATATGTATGTATTTTCTTCACTTTCTGCCGCCGCCAGCAGAGGGATCTGCGCGTTGCCTTTTCCCGCCGCGGCGGGAACATCTGCGGCGCTGGCGGGGCCGGGGCGCTGGAGCAGACGCACAGATGTAGAAGTGACATCTGCTTGTGACAAAGGAGCGGCAATTAGATTAGGCGGGGAGGCCTTTCTGCAGCTAAAAGGGGGGGAAAAAAGGAAAAAAAAAGAAAAACGCGAAGCAAAATGCGAGCTGCGGACTGTGCAAGCAGAGGAAGGGGATGTGAAAGGCAGGAGCGCTCGGTGGGCAGCTGCTAGGACAACCGGGGCAGTGCAAGGGTCCTGGGAGCAGAAATAGCCCTTGGAGAGGGATTTGCTTTCCCTCCAGCAGCAGAGACGTGGCTGGGTCAAAGCAAAGGGCAGCGCGAGGCAGARGGCTGCTGCAGTCGAGCCTCGGCCGGGAACGTCCTGTTTGGCCAACTGAGGAGGTCCAGCTCCGGACACTTCTCGGAAGTGAAGTCACGGAATAAATGCAGGGAGGTTCATAAAGTTAAAGGTCCGAGAGGTTGGCTGTTTCTTTCCTTATGACCAGCCCCAATCCAGACCCAAGAAAAAAAAAAAAAAAAAAAACGCAGAGTTAAGCTGGTGCATTTTGGAAAGCAGGACACAGAGCAGAGCTGAGTTGCTCCACTCAGCAGCAGCCAGGAGAGCCTTTGAGGACATTGTGCTGYCCTGCTTAGCAAGGAAAGGCCCCCTCACGTTTTTCACAGAGTGTAGTCTTTTTACGTTCTGTTYTGTAAGCAACATTTTCCCAGTTATAGAGATGTCAATACCAAAGTCTTTTAAACATTTGAGTACTTTCTAGATTCAAGGCTGCTTTTTTACCCCTGTGGAGCAGCCCAAAGGGAGAAGAAGGAGGAGAACCCCGGGGAAATCTTGCAGCTACAGACAGGAAGCTACAGGCTTCATGGAGCTGTGCACTCAGGCAGACCCAGCTGAGCCTCTTGTAGGGCCCTGCCTCTAAGTCTGCTTGCGTTGATTGAAATGCACTGAACCTTTCAAACAACATGACTTTGGTTTCAGCAGAGTTTGGATGAGGCCCATAGGTGTGAGCAGCCCGTGGGCTGCAACTTGCCTGTGCAAGCTGACCATGAGACTCGTTACAAAGACGTGGAGTGAGAAGCTCCACCTTTGCCAGGACCTGGGCTGGGGAAGCTTGAGATCCAGAAGGCTGGATCTCAGAAGTGGAAGAGCTTCTTTAYAAAACACAGTGGGTAAAATGGGGAGAGAGAGTGCAGGGAAAAGAGCTTAAAAGAGAATTTAGGCAATCTCTTTGGTAGAAAAACCCATGCCTGATGTGTTTATCACAATGAGACAGTGCCAGTCCATGTATCTCCCAGCCAGCATGAACGCATAGTGAAAGAAGACACTGCCGACTTGCATAAAAGGATCTATTTCATATCYGATAGCTGAAATATATATATTTGTGCTGTTTTATGAAAACCATGCGATGGAGGTCCTTCYATATGTGCTGTTTCCTCTGTTCCTTCTCTAAGCAATCATTGTTGGTCACTGTCAGRCCTATGGCCTGACCCAATTAGGGTAGTTTTACGATTCTATGACTGTTTGTGTTGATGAATCCAGTGAGGTCAAATAAGGCAGTAAGAAAGATAGAAAGGTATGTTCTTCCCACAGTGAAAGACATAATTTGTAAGTCAGGAGGTCACAGGAAAGCTAAAAAGGCCTCTTTTCTTAGAATAAGTAGCCAGTGACAAGGCCTCACAATTTGGCACCCCGGAATTCCAGTGTTAAGGACACACTGTGCCCTCAGGCATGGCACTTCCAGCTCCCACCACCAGGGCATGGACTAGCAGAACTAAATACTGCCAAGCTGCTTAATCAAAGGTCTCGGTGTTGCCTCTGCTKAGGTATACAGCAGTGCCCATAAAAACAGCCATACGACCTGTTCAGTGTGTAGGAGCAACAGGTCAAAGCAGTGCTGCCTGCCTTACAGACAGGTGGCAATTAGCTAGTCTTAAGTGATGAGCAAGAAATGCCAAGTCAAATAGGAGTCAAATAGGATGGGACCTTGTGCTTAATGATGCAAACACCAGGAGTTTACTCGAATATAAAGCCAGGTCTCCGTTCCTGTTAACTGCCCTTGTGCTTGGTGCTAGCTGCTGCAGATGGGGCTGTAGCTAGATGGCTGCTGCTGGCGTGGGTGCAGAAGCAGGTGGTTTCCTATGGGACCTCCTCCAGGGCTCTGCGGTTCCTCTGCCTTTTCTCACTGACAGAAAACAAGAGATTTGAAACATTCTTAACGTGAGTAATTATCTTGGTATGGCAGCCTTTGTCAATAATTTAAAGCGAGCTATTTTCAGATTGGTGATATCCAACCCGAATCATTGACATAAGAAGCACAAGGTCCACGAATACTGTGAGTTACTCAGATGATCACCCAAACCAGTCAAAGACAATTCCCAAATCAAATAACTTTGTATTCCCACTAGGCCACCCTTCCTTCCCATCTCCTTCTTCTTTCTCTTCAAACATCTGCTGAGAAGGAGGACAGTTCAGTAGGTCTTGAAAAACATTCCTGCAGCACAGGTACATGTGTCTTATGGGCATTCCATGAAAACACCACCAGATGTTCACAGGCTGCCATCAGAAGACTCATTACGGATATTACAGTATTTCAGAACTATCACTCCATGCTCTCAGTTCATTTTGGGCCTGAACACTTGGCTATTATACCAATTGTATTATTTCTATAAGGCAACCTAACAAACCTTTCTGTATTTGCTCTTTTCTGAGCAGCACTGCAGTCCTGCAGTCTGCAAGTGATTTCAGATACTTGATCGTGGGCACTTGTGCAAAGGAAGCACAGCATTGCCAGCAAAAAAACCCCAGCAAAACCCCAGCAAAAAAAAAAAAAAAAAAAAAAGGTATTTAAATCAATCAATCCAAATACTACTTTTCAACCCAAATGCTGGTATGGAAAGCATAACGATGCCTTCCTGCTGATTGCAGGCAGCAGTGTTTTCATTTTGTTGCAATCACCGTGAGTTCATGGGCTCTTTTATTGAAACTTCCCATCCCTTCCTGAGGGAATTCAGGAAGGGTGCTGGTGGGAAATTCAGATGTCAGTAGTCAACCCCAGACTGCTTCTATCAGGATTTTGGCAGAGTAATAACACTTGGAAAGTGTGGGCTGAAGAGGGGAAGCAATATACAAGGTTCATTCCTTGGTGCCTGCAGGAGGCAGAGCTGAACTTGAATGAAAAGCAGGAGATGTAAGATGTAAAATACATCCTTTCTTATGCTAGCCACATATCTTCCATAAGCTGATTATGCCTGATGTRAAAGAGCCTTAAATTAAGGATAGATTATGTGCTTATGTTAATAGAGAATGTGAATGGGAATTAGCCTCGAATGAGAACAAAAGTGCAGTTCTTACCAATATCTTTTATGTAATTCCTGTTTGAATCTCTGTTGGAAAAATGTGTGCTTGYGTGTGTACTCTGAGACCTTGTGCTGTGCCATTAACTAAAATAATTGCCTGTATCTAGACAGGTGCTGAAAGGATTGGCACTGGGTCAGTTCTTAAAAGTTTATTTGCAATCTGTAAGAAGATTTCTTCTAATGCATTTATAGGCATTGTTCTAGTTAATACTCATGTAAAATGCACATTAATTGAGTTTTCTGATTCTGTAATCATATACTGAGTTATGCCAATATCTTCAGAAGACAGTGATGTGTGAAAGTAAATAGATGGCAGGGCATATACCAATACACAGTGTGTTTGTATCAGACCATCCAAAAAAGCAGGAGATGGTGGTGCTCGAACAAACTCTCACTGTAATTGAAATTACTTTGGACCAGGCCATTAGAGCCCATCTGTCCCAAGCAAGGTTTTTTACTGTTTTTTGTTTTGCTTTTTTTCTTTTTCCTAGTAATTGTGGTCTGGGGGGTAGCTGTTTCTGAGTGATGTAAGCTCATCACAATTACTCTTGCTTTTACTACTACCAGTCCCACTGCTTTGATTTAGAAGGCCACTGCTGTCAGCAGGGAAGCTATAAAATCAGGTGAACCCAAAGTTCCTGGGATTTTAAGGATTACTTCCTGGAATGTGGACTCCACCCAGAAGTGCAGAGGAAAACAGAGTGTTGAATTGAGGGTGAACATCATGACTGTGTTGGCCTGTCCTACCCGGGGACTGGATTGTTTTGCTTTACATCAGCATCTAGGTAGTCAGCAGCATCAACCAGCACAAGAGCAACAGCCTGCCACGGGGCACTCAAAAGCAGGCACGGCTCTGTCCAGGCTCCAACCTGCCGAGCCACTTCCATGAAAACAGGTCTTGGCAAACAGCAGAAAAGACGCACATCTCCCTTGAGACAAGTGACATTCCTTTGGTCCCTTGGCATCCAGGATGGCTTCCTTTCGGATGCCGCTGTATTAAATCCACCATGGCTGACTTTTGGACAGGCCCCAAGTCCGGTCAGATGAGAGGAAGGCAGCTGCACTCTACCTGTTGGTGATCTGGAGTGAGTGTGACGGTGTGCAACGTGTGCCATCAGGTGTATTTCTTTCTTGCCCTATAGCTCTCCATGCTGTAAAAAGGAAGGAAAGTCAAAGGAGGGAGAATCTGGTTGTTTTGAGGATGCATATGCAAAAAGCATGAACATGAGAACTCTCACATTAGAAGACATTTTAACTGATTATGTGAGAGTTGTGAACAGGCTGTTACAGCAGGCAGGCACGTTGAGGAAAGGAATGAGGTTTTGAGGATTTCTCTCTCAAAAATTACATAACCTCTTGCTACTCCTATTGTGTGCTTAGGATAACAAACACRGCTCCAGACAATAAGCAGTGTCAGAAAGGCATGTTCATACCAAAGAGATAAAGGAAAGAGATTAGGGAACAAAGTRAGAAGAAATCCAAGTCTACTAGTAAAATCTACACACCCAAAATTGTGAMAGTGATTTATATAGTTACTAACAGCTTTCATATGGAGCAGCCCCACACAGTTCTGCCAGTGAAAATAGTTGTGTATTGGTATGTATATATTTCACTCGGAAAATCCCACATGTCAACAGATCACAGAAAAGTCATATTAGTATCGATGTGAAATCAAATGGTCATGCCTGGATCAATATCTTATAATATTATTATGATGGTTTGGGAATATGAAATGCAAATCAGCAGTGATCGAAATACCATTCTCATATTCTAAATAATACRTATTCTGCATTTTATCATTACATTATAAATACTTTATATATATAAATGTACACACACATACACATGCTTACCCATGCATATAATGCACATCTACTAGGGTATCATGACTGATAAATTGTAACAACAAGCAGCTGGGATTTGTCTGTAAGACTGTGAAAATTGTAGACCAAATTATGAGGCCAATGAGAATTTCCGTTAAAAAAAAAAAGCCTTGGTAACTACTGAATGAAGGCCTTTGTGTTTGACCGAAAGAGAAATTTTGGCAAGATAAAGCAATTGGAGCCCTGGGATGAGTATGATCTGCTGTTGCCCTCGCTTTACATAAAACACAGCCTTTGTATYACATTGAGATACAAAACATACCTCTCAGAGATATTCCTTTATTTATACCAATCTCTGAAATCATTTAATTATAATGACAAAACCCAATTATTTGTAATTTTGCTACTTTCGTTCTTATTTGTTATTCTAATTTAAGATTGCCATTGAATGCGAAATCGCAGGGCAATGAGTATATAAAYTATTTTGTAAACAAAGTGAGTATAAAAAACTATTTTGATTTATCCTTTGGTCTTAAGGTTTATAGAAGACATTGCCAGCAARAGAACTGCTTCATATTTCAGTTCCCCAGCATGCTATGAATGGGACATTACCTATGCATTTCATATGTTCGATGTCCTAAGTTTGTGAATTAGGAATGCCTGTAATGGGCACAAAGAGACCTTGTACTCTCCTACACAGTGAGTCTAGTGAAGAATAAGAAGGATCTTTCACTAGCCCATATCTCACTTGTCCAGTGCTCTAAGGGGAGGGCAGGAAAAACTGTAAGAGGAGAAGAAGACTCACGGGCAGTGTCCAGAGTCAGAGTATCAAGGGTAAGACTGCCCACCTTTGAGCTGTCAAGGATTACACTCTTGATGAAATGGAGACTGAGATGGCAAAGAAATTCTGGAGAGGGTATGAAAAAAAGCCAAGACACAAGGGTAAGCAGAAGAGGCGTGTACTCAAACAACTCTCAGAAAAGATGTACGAGAAGGAAAAGAGACATAGCAACAGCAGAGGATAGAAAATAAAGACAAAATGTTAACAGGGTGAATAGTGGTCGTATATAGGGGCCATCCGGCTTCAAAATTGAGCTGAGAAGACAACATCYGAGAAGAGAACATCCTTCTCTGTCTAGTGAGAGCTTAAATTCAGCTGCTCCCTTTCCCTACAGATGCTGCAGTAGCTAGGACATTTGCTATAAAAATGGGATATTGTGCTGAAGTTCAATGGTAAGAATGCCTGAATTTTCATGGTATAGACTGTCAACTGATTTATCCTTTCCACTAAAGGAACAGCTATGTTTTTTAAAAAACACATCAGACATATATGTGACATATGTCTCAATTGTGTTTTCACGACGTATTCTGCATGGACAGAGAGTCATCTGTATCTTCAGGAGCTCTCCACCATTCCTCTGGGCTGCATCTTACACTTGCAATATGTTGGTCCAATACAGGAAGGTGAGGTTACAGCCAAATCTCTCCTTCCTCCCTGTTGTTTTTGGGCCATCAGGGAATTTGTTTATTCCATCTCCATCTTTCACGGCATCATCAGGAGACAGGGATGTCACRTTGCCATTCTCCTAACTATGGTAGTCTGCATTCTACCTGGCCATTATTTAGACGATTCTTTCCTTTCATGCTGGTCACAGTTTGGAACTCCTCTGTCCGAACACGTTCTACCTGCAAATGGTGCTTTTATGCTTTCTGTAAAAGACATTCTGTAAGAATAAATTGCAATGTATTGTATTTACATTGTATTGATTTCTTCTGACTAGATCTTGTGTTAACAGGACTTTTATGGTGGAAATAATTACGCATGAGGTCCACAGAAAATCAGTAGCTGGATATTTTAAGGGATCATTTAAAGCAAAAACACTTAAAAGACAGTTAGGTACCTCTGCCCAGGAGCTACTTTTTGGGGAAGTGAAAAACTGACCTGCTTTGGTTTGCATGACAGCCAAGTGATTTGATTACTTATTTATGAGATCAATTCCATGAAGCAGTTGGTTTTCCAAAACTTATACTTTTTTTTCTAGACTCTAAGTGAACCCCATTTCAAGCTGGCTTTTGTAGTAAGTAGGCAGAGATTGGGACTGGTAATGCATACCACAAGTTTCAAAAACATTTTTTTTTTTTGGCAAATAGCACCAAGCTCTGGCAATCCTGCACACTTGTGTGTGGAGAAACAGGGTTCTTCAGAAAACTATTAAGCCAAATAGTTCTGAGGAAGGGCAGTGATTTCCTGAATGCGTTAATAAATTCTTGGATAGAAAAGCACACAAAATGAGTTCTTTTTCTTCTCTTTGCTTCTTTTATTTGTTATTCTTATGCTTTCCTTTGTTTAAGTTATTACTTTCCTTGTAATAAGTCCTTACAACTTTGTGTCTCCAACTTGGAAGGCACCTAAAATACCTCCCTTTGGAAGCCAGTGCTAGGGGTTACCTTCTGCCAGACGTGTGCCACAGAGCAGAGGTTGAGCTTCGTGGTGCCATGAGCTATTGAATGTGGTTTAGGGAGGAACAAGAAGSCTGTCTTTCAAGGACCACAGAGTGGATGTGGAGAAGGCCTGATAGCTCCTGGCTTCGGGAGYGAGGAGCGCAAGGTTAGTTCTGGGAAAGATCCAGCGGGACAACAGAAGAACGGTTTGGGTTTGGCTAGTTCTGATCTAAACCAGGTAATGTGTATCCCCAGGCACAATTGGTCCTCGATTTTGCTGGCTTTGTGTATGAGTTTCTATAGGAATACTGTATGGATGGGATCTCCCAAATAGGGCTTTTTCTTTTTTCCCTTTGGCAGCATGGTTTCACTCTCTATTACTTTGCTATAAGCCAAACAAATATAATGACTCTTCAAGGGTGATAAATGATACAAACATGATTTTACCATTGCTGACTACTGCTGAAAAGCTGTGACTTGATACTATTTTATACATGAGCTGTGAAATGGCTATTTCCATAATATCATTGCATTAACTGTTCCTGCTATAAGTTACCATAATGACAATGAATCCCTATAACCCAGGGATAGTCAGTAATGAAGAATAAATAGCTTTTTGATAGAGGGACAGGCTGGGGTTACTAACTGCAGTTTCAATGGTTGGAACTGGGCATCATTGATAATACTGCCTAAATTTAATTACTTCATTTTGTGACACACAGTATCCCCCTTGTCTTACCCTAATTGTTTTGACTTKCTATTGTGGGGAGAATATTCTGTGCTTGGAGAGGAAAAGAAGGTGATTTTGAAATTAAAAAGGAATGTGAACTAGTTTTCTGTTATTTATAGCAGAATATAWATATAGCAGACCATATGGCATACTTGTATTTGAAGCATTCATATAATTGTTATATTCCCTGATCTTATTTTCAAAATAGCTCTTCCAACAGTTGAACTAAATAGTACAATAGCGGAGCCAGAGAAGAATCCTTGTTATTTATGGTAGAAGATGAATACAATGACGGGTAGTTTTAATCAGTGAACTTTAACCGTGTTAAAGTCATAAGAACAGAAGGAAAAGACKAGTTTTTGGGAGATACTTGACACATCAGTGTAAAGCGAACACTGTGTTCAATATTCAGCTGTGGAAGCAAGCAGTTAAAACCTAGCAAGAAACAGAAAATAATATTACAAATCTAGACAAAGAATTCATTTATTTGCAGCAAAAGAGAACTTCAGTTAAATATTTCACTTTTGTTCTAAATTAGGGCACTATGCTCTTTGATAAATATATTTTATTTTCACTTTTGTTTTATTAGAATCATTTTATTTTCATGAAAGATGTATCAAATTTATGTTAGCTTTAACATTCATTTTTCCTGTAAAGATTTATGTGTCTAACCTATGAATAGATGGTGTCAGTTTTCATTTTAAATTCTCCTYAACTGCTGTTGGGGCTACCATTGTTATCATTATTATGGCATCTATAAGGGTACAGAAAGTGACATTTTAAAGATACGTTTCCRCGCAGCTTTTTCAATTTCTGTTTAACTAAAATGTTTCCTACTTCATTCAGCTACCCTTGCAATTTACATTAGACAACACTCCATCAATACAACCATCAAAATGATCTACTRCATTGCAGACAAAAGTTATTGTGTCAAGTTGACACTAATCAGTTAATTCCAGTAAACCTTCAGATAAACAAAAGCTTGTTGTCTATTACTGATGTGTGTGATTAGCCCCCCGTATGTCCTATAGCTATGCACATCTATAGAGATGTATCTGGCAGACACTTGGCCTGAGGGCTCTATATGTAAACCAGGACAGGATCTATAGTTAATGATGTTGACCCTGACTCCCTCAACAGAGATTGGATTCAGTCCTCATAATATCCCGACAGCTGATATGTATACTGTGCTAATAATATTATCAATTACTTATGCTATTGTGATTCCCAATGTTTAAAGCTGATAAAAGGCTTTTTCACTTTCTTTTTTACAAACCTGCTATCCAACTGATCATATTTTAATTGGATTTTTTATTCTTTTTTCATTTTCAGGCCCATTTATTTCATACCTGCTGCTAAGACAGTGATTAATATTTGAAGCTAGCATGGCCTGTGTTCTRTGCTCATTGGCAAGCTTTTATTTTGTTTTTCTGGGTTAGAGCAAATGTGAAAGAGAAAAGGTGGGCTGGTTTATMTGCAGTTTCTGTGACTTGAAACTAGAGGGTCTGCAAAAACAGCCAGGGATTTGAGAGAGATTTTGTCGCAATAATATGTATTCCGTGGTTGTTGTTGGTGGTGGTTTTAGCAGACCGTCAGTTCTCCGGGGCAGGGACCTGCCGCCTTCTGCGCCTGCAAAGCGTTCGGTACAGGCAACACGCAGGCAGAGCAAGCTGCGGCAGCAGGGAGGGAGGAAGGGAGGAAGGGAGGAAGGGAGGAAGGGCGGAAGGGTTCTGCCCTCCCCGGGCCTTGCTCGGTCTCGCCTGCATGCCCACGCCAGGCGGCTCTCCCTGCTGCCGGTGCCCACGGCAGGGGCGGGATGAGCTCCTGCTCCCGGGATGAGCAGCCAGGCTGAGCATCGCTTCCATGCCCCGGGCTGCTCCGGCTGAAACGATGACAGGGACCACTGTAAAAATTAAATTCTGCCTTATTTTTTTTGTGCAGTTCTTGTGAGTCACATTCGCGAATAGTAGTGAGGGATTTAATGATCGTATATTTTTTATCTTATTTCGCTCCGGTCGATGCCAATTTTTTTCTGTTACTGTCGACTTAGAGCTCAAAGTAATTTAGTAATTGATTCTAAGCATAGCAGCTCGCCAATGGCAGCCCTCCGTTCGGGGGGATATCTTTGCTAATTTTATCCATCAGAATGAGATTACCATGCTAATCTCTCCCAGCCCCAGTGCCTTGGTCAGTTGGGACACACTGATGCAAATGACGGTATTAAACACAAACCCTTCACCCAAGGCAGGAGAAATACGAAAGCAGGAGGGATGAGCAAATCAAAATCTGTTACAGGGATTTCTCTGACTGAGCTGGCGTTGTTTGCACGTGTCCTCTTGGTCCTCCCCACCCAAACACTCTTATTTTGAAACCATCTTTGCTCACTTGCTTATTTATATCCTGATTTCCATTTCCCGCCTCCCCGAAAGATTTGGGTGCTTTTGCACGTTTTCAGCGTGCAAGGTGCAGCAGCCGTGGCTGTCACGGGAGAATCCCTTCCTGCAGCAGCCTGTTTTCAGCCCGTATCTCTCAATAAGCTCTATCAGCATCTCAAATATCTTTTCTCCGAGGGTAGAAAGGATGCACTGCCTGTGGCTGCTCTGAGTGACAAAGCCGAACTCCCCTTATCTTCATCACGGGTACTTGTGAGAGGACCCCTCTGTTCTCGGCCGCTCGGGAGAAATGAAGCCTTCAGTTACTGTTTTTAACCCAGGTGCTTTTGCTGCTGCGGAGCCCCGTTCTGGAGCACGTCCCCCAGCTCGGGAACGCCGTCGGGTAAAGGACGGGCGCCTCTGGCACGAGTCCTGCAGAGCACTAAAGCGTGAGCCTGACTCGCGGGGCCCGCGCGGAGCCCGGCGCTGGCTCCCGCGCAGCCTAATGGGCTCTGCTGATAACCGGGGCCTCTTCGAGCTCTGCCTGACTTCAGATCTCCTTTCAATCAATAAGAACCCTTTTAAAATCACGTAAATTTTGACCCTGAAGAGCAGCTTTGGCCCATCAGTAGTTTAGATTAGGCCCATCAAAAGTGCAGGCTGTTCTGCAGATGCTGCTGCAGATAGCAGAGAAAGCCCAGCACCCATTTTTTGTAGTACATTTTGTGTGTGTGTGCGCGCACTCTATTGTATAATTATTTATTATTTTCCCTTAGGAAAGAAAGCAGAACACTTCAAAGTCATGACTGATGCTGTCTGGAAACTTCAAGGATTTCATCTGCTCCTCTGCAGCATGCAAAATTTGTGCCTAGGTAATTAAAAAGCTGGATTTCGGAACTTCTCCCTTGCCCTAATGGATTATCTCATTAGACAAACCAGTATAATGACAGAAATTAATTCATTTAATTGTATTAACATTTTTATTATAAAACCACGGCAGAACTGAGTTTAATGTGTTGATTTGCTTTCTGCCATTTATCTTATTTTATTCTATTTATTTTCCGTTTATGCAATATTTTTACATTCTTTCAACTTTGGCTTTAAAATAAAGAAGGAAATGAAGGTATGCTTTCAGAAGACTGAAAAAAATAAAAAGTAGCTGAGTAAGATTGAACTATTCTCAATATTCTAAAGGTTACTCAGTATTTCCCAGTTTGTACTTGAGCAAAAAAAAGGGAAGGGGATCTCAAAACAGCCATTTCGAAGGTTAAAAGCCAAAGCAAGCAGAGCCTCCGGGTACCGCATGCTCCCGACGGCGATTATCCGAAAACTTCAACTCTCAAGGGCGAATTAGGAGAAGCACCTGTGGACAATTCCTGTCGCCGTCTCCTTTTATAAAGCAAATATTCTTGATAGACGTATCTCTTGTGTCGGCAGTTTGGAGGGCTCTCGAGAAAGGCAGAAATCGAGAAATTTGCTGAGGATCCGGCTCCTGGCTCCGAGGGCGGCGGGCGGAGGTCGGGGCGGCGCGGCGGGTGCAGCGATGTCGGTGGGAGGGCGAGGGGAGAGCGCTGGGTGCCGTGGGGAGCCGAGAGAGGCCACAGAAACCCACCAGGTCCGTCCTTGGGAGTTAAAAAAAGACAGAACCCCCAGAAAATGAAGGAGTTGCTGTTTTCCAATCCAGTGAAAGATCAGGTTAGATAATACCTAATATTATCTAACTGTATATACGAAAGTATGTATGGCAGAAAAAAATGGCTTATATTAGGAAATGAACTGCCAAATGATATATAACTTCTAAAGATTACTTGCTAGGTCTTGTACTATGCATCAGTTAGTGTTTTCCAAGCCATTCTGTTAATAATGAGTTAAATTTCTTAGGAGGCAGGAAAGGGCTGTTGTCTAGTAAGCTCTGGTTTACAAATCCACATGTCTACGGCAGCAGGTAGTTTCTTTCACAAGGGATGTACTGTGCAGAACTACAGTCCTGAGTGGAAAAGCACATGGCAAACTCTGTGTGACTGGCTCTGATGTTTAGATAGAGTCAGAGGGGTGATTTCTGAAGCTTAAATGGAGTTTTAGATGTGACTTCTGGTCACGGCACGCAGATTGATAGATACAGACTCATTGACACAGCTGCTCACAGTCAGAAGCAAGGGCGAATGTGGAAGCTGCCTCCCAGCAAGCAGCCCCAGACCTTTTCTGAATGGGAGACGGGCAATCTGCAGTTACTGAAATGCAGCATCGGGTGCGTGTTGTGCTCCTGGGCCCACGGTTCCACGCACAGCTTTGCCTGTGTCGTGCTCTGCTCCCTGCCTGCGGGAGGGAACAGCAGCCGCCCAGGCGCATCCACCACGCACAGCCAGGGCTGGGCAATGCTGGACCCAAGGCAAACACAGGCAAATCCATCTGCCCTTCCGGGAGTCCAGCCCAGGCCTCCCACTTCACCCACATCCTTTAACGAGTGCTCGTCATCAGACAGGTCTCCTGCTTGCCATGCTCAATGTCAGCTTGCTTGTGAAGTCACATTTTGATATATAGTAAAAGCACAAATGACATCAATGCCTTATTGCCTGGGCAGGGTTCCGTTAACGCTTGGCACTGTATAGAGAGCAATAAATGCATGCAGATGTACCAGAAGAGGATGCAAAAACACTCCGTGTCTGACTTTGTGTCATCTGAAAAATTGCTTTGTAGGGATCCCTGTTGCTTCCAGTCTCATATTCTGCTACAAAAAACAAACAAACAAACAAGCAAGCAAACAAACAAAACAAACAAAACAAAAAAATGCTTAAAGAGCAGRTCTAGCACGAGGACAGTTACTGCTGTGTCATTTGTAGCAAGATGAAGAAACAGCAGCAGGAAGGCAAGACGTGGCCATGAAGGCAGCAGGTAGGGGAAGTACATGGGGGTTTGGCATGGGGCTCAGGACACACGGGCTCTGCCTGGCTGCTCACTTTGCCTCTCGGTGCCTCCCCCTGCCCTTGTGTCCTGGATGGTCCCCCAGGGCTACACTGGGATCCTGCTGACAACGGGCTCCCAGCCTGTAGTAATAACTAGACCTCAGGCTGAGGTTTGGGTGACATAAGAATAGCAAGAGCGACGTGTTGGCACTGCTTAATTCTGCCCTGTTTTGCACCGTGGGACGAGCAGCAAGCAATGCAGAGTAGCTAGCGGTGCTTAAGCTTCTCTCACCCCCAAGGCGAGCGATGCAGGAGCATCGTGGCCGCGGAAACACCGCGGTCGACTCTCCACGCTGCACGGGCTGGGCTGAGCTTGAGGCTTACCTTGAGACTCCGCGTGCGTTCATTGATAACCCCATTATGAAATTCAAGAGGCTTAATGCAATTGTGCCTAGGAAGATTTACTTGTTAAAAGGAAACCAACTTTCACATAAATAATTTACTACAACAGAAAAATAATCCTCTGTGCTATCATCCCTGCATTGAAGCTGATCGAACCGAGTTATTTTGAAATTGCTTGCGAGTGTACTGCTCTCGTTTCATTGCCAATAAATACGCTGCGTTTCAGCAGAGCACTTCGCTAAAAGCATCGGAGTTTTCGAAGGGGGAAAATTGATCAGAATTTTTAAAAACGCAGGAAGCAGAAAGTTACTGCAGAAAATCTGTATGCTGTAAAATTTACAGCTCCTTTCATAACTTGAAAATGGGTCATTTCTTCCTGTATCGATTCAGGCCCAAATCTTGATTTGCTACTAAAGTTTTGCTGTTAGCTTTAGCAGGAGCAGATCTCTACTCCTCTGCTCAAAAGAATTATCTCTAAATCCTGAAAAAAAAAGCAGCAGTTTACATTAGATAAGCAACGTTCAGAACTTTAACAGCTGTATGAAGAGCTTCATTAGAMTCCTTGGTCTGACAACAACAGAAACATCCCATCATAATAACAATAATTATACTTTCTTTTTCTTGTCCTTTTAATTTGTGTTTTGTATGTGTGTATGTTAGGTAAGAAGACCTGCATTTTCAAGTAATCTAGGCAGTATTTTCTGTTTAATGATTCCTTGGTTATTTTCTTTTCTGCATCTTTTCTTTCGATAATTCCTGATCGTTTGCTTGCAGATCATTTTCTTTCCTGACCTGTTTGCTAGTCCTTATTCTCAGTTCTGCACTAAGAAAAGGAGCGTCGAATTATTTGAAAGGAGGAAGGTGAAATTAAGCATTAGACGTGCGAGGGCTTGGGAAGGTAGCAGCGTGTTAGTCCACCTGTAGTCACCAAAACCTCTCAGTGTTAGTCCTGGGCCGAGACGCTCAGCACCCCTGCTGTGCYGCAGCGTTCTAGCTCGTCCAGGGGATTCAGTTAGGCCAAGCAAGGCTTGGTATCCTTTATCTTTCAGTCCAGGATTTGGTGTTACAAGGACCAGAAATATCGGCTGCGTAGTCACGAGCGACACTCACATCAGGTTTTACATGATTTCTCTTAAAATTAAAGCCATAAATAACCAAAATCTTTGGTTTAAATAAAAGGTCTTGATAAACAGATGGCCTTTCTAAAAGGGAAAATATACATGGACTAGATTTCCTCATTTTTCTCCTAGCGTTTTAATAAAAGCTGCAGAGTGAACACTTTTGATTTCCAAAAACATGACATTTTTTATTACAAAATGCATAGAGGCACGGGGGTGGTAGAGTGAGGATTTTGATTGAAAGGTCTCTTTTTAATGACAAGTTTGCTTTATTGCAAAATATTTGCAGAAAAAAAAATGCTTACCATTAACTTGAAGGCTCTCTGAAAGAGTGATTTGATTTTTTTAAAAGTAAGTATTTAGCCCACAGRATCCAGCAATAAGTGCTTGTCCTAGCATAAACATTTTTGGGAGAGTCATGCATATYCAGTGGCAGCGAAAGGGCACTAAACACAGGTGTGTGTAAGGACTRTGGGATATTAGAGGTGTCAGCATAAGAAGTATTCTTGTCTCTTATTTTTATTGTCTCCTACTTCTTTCTATAAGCCCTCCAGAGGATCTTTTAAAAGCTGCCTTCTGCCTGTGCACGGAGGGTTGGTGGTTTAACCACCATGGCATATAGCAGAACTGGTGTAGCTTTTGCATGTAGACAGAATAGCTCAGTTCTAGTAAAAGTCCCCAAGAGGCACTGGAGAAATCACGTCATCTGTGGTGGTACCCGGGTCCCCAGGAAGTTACCTTCGGAAAAACTCATCTCGGTCATTCCTTGTTGCCAGGCTGTGTCACTGCTTGGATTTCCACACTGTTWAAAAAACCCCATTAACTTTCATGCCCAATTTAATAAGTGCAAAGGAGGCCGTGTGGGGCAGTCTTGCTCTCAGCTGGTTGCTCTGTGTTTCCRCAGTCAGCACAAGCACATGCACTCACGGATGTCGATACTCTTCACCTGAACCTACTTCACAACGTGCTGCTGTGAGAGGATACGATCCTGCTCCAGCTTCCCAGTCCCAATGTCCTTCCCCATAATCTGCTGCTTGCTCTTCCTTTGCCCCATATGCCATCCTTGTGCTTGGCAGATCCTGTGAGCCCCAAACTTGGCAAAAAGCTGTTCACTTTCTTTGCTAGGGTATTTTTCTGCCTTTCTGCACTAAATTGCCTCAGTGCTAGGTTGCATGGAAGACAGGAATGTCCCAAGAGGAAGGGATGTGTGTCCCTGGTGCTGGGTGAGCCATGGCGAGGAGAGGGGGAAGACCTTCAGAGCCAGCACTCCTTGGGTGGGTAGAGCTGCAAGGTGCGAATTCCCATCTCAGCAAGCAGCCCTGCTCCCCTCAGCGCGAGCAAATCGTTGCAAGAGCAAGTCCATGTCTCAGGGCTGATGGACTCCGGCACCCAAGAAATCATGACATTTGACTGGCCCTTTTCCTGATGTTGGGCATTGACAAGGTCTTTTCACCGCCAAGAGCTCTCTGGAGTGAATTTAAACCAAGCCTTGCTATCAGTGGGAATCACAATTTGGATTTCTGTCCTCCAGTTGACTGTCTATTTTCACGAGAAGCGTGGGAAGAAAATTATTTTTGAGATTGTTACTGATCAGGCTTGGTTGAAATCAGCCCAGGAGCTTAAAAATTACTATTAGGAGGATRAAGAAGGACCCAGACGGACACACAAACATCTTGATTGCAATAAGCTTCATTTCCTTAGGAAGCTAGGCAAAAAATTACTCTTCCACAGGGTCTAATTTTGTACAGACAGAGATACCAGAACACTAATACATAAAAATTACAAATAACATAGAGGCTCTGCTGACAGGCGGAAGAAATTCCAGTATGCTGCTCCAGACCATTCCCTCACAAAATTATCCCTCCTCCTCAACACGCTTAAGGACGGCATTATGAGTATGAGCCCGAGCTGTCAGGGCAAAGCATCTGGTGCTGCGCAGCCCGTTTGTCTTGCACAGCTGCCACGATCTGCTTCTAAGTGGGTCTGAACCGTCGCGCGAAGAACCAGCGCAGGGTACGGCCCCAGCCTGTGCAGAACTGCAGGGCTCCCTTGTCCACGCGTCCCTTCTGCCCGTGCTTTCTGCCGTTCAGCTGCGTGCTCAATACCGCTGTATTTTCTGTTAAAAGCTGCCGTAGAAATTCTACTGAAAGGTTTTATAAAAATATAGTGTAAGTTACAAATTTTGCAGCCTTGARTTTGGAGGACTAAATCTGTTTGCATACGGATCTAGCAAGGACAGAAGTGGTCACCAGTGGCCCAGACTTGCTTCTGGGGCCAGCTCCTAGCCCCTCGAGGCATGACCATCCTCTGGGACTGCAGCTGCACCTKCTTCCCACCTACTGCAGGGCCCTCYGTCTCCCTTAGAAACAAATCTGATTTTTCCAAGCACCCAGATCCTGTCGTGGTTCCCAGTTCTTTGGGGCATTTTTTGTTTCCTGGCAGGTTCAGCCACTTTGGAGGCACCTGAGTGGGTTGGGTGACTGAGTCACCACCGAGCTGTCACAGCTGCCTTCAAACAGGCAAATGATGCTTCTCCTGGACGAAACAGGGACGTAAGGAAGCATCTACCTCCAATGTGATAACCAGGAGTGAGGAGGACTTCCAGCGTGATTACTGCGCTGGTGCATTCCCTCTTGTCGCAGAGAATTATTCGCTGAGTCTGAGAGGTGATTTAACGCTGGGGCTCATTCACCTCCTGGCCTCTGTGCTGCTGCTCTGAATATAATGGGGGCGATGGGGGCTAGAGGCAGCGTGGGGCTGCTAGGAGCACGTGGATGTTCCTGGAGGCCCCGCAGCACCTCATGCACCTCCTGTGACATTCACGGTGACTTTTTGTCTACTACTGGCCTGAATGAATTAGAATTGGCAGCAAAGAGGTGAAAGGACTTGGATCCTGTTCCCAATCCTCTGAGCCATCCGGTCCTCTGAAGGGTGTTTTGAAATGCAAAGTACAGTTAGTTTATGCGTGCTGTAGCAGCAATATTTTAAACATAAACGCAGATAAAGTAATCAAATACACAAATGAAAAATATATTTGAATTCTCTGCAATAGCCTAACTCCAGAATAACTAAAAAAAATAAAAAGGCTGGTTAAGCATTGGTGCTCTGGCCCACTTCTAGCCTGASAGCGTTGTGCGGTCCCGATCACTGCTGCTCGTTCTGTTATTCCAGATGGGGAGATGATACCAAGAGTGGCTTCATGAGCTGCTCAAAGTTCAGCTTCAMACTTCTACAGTATTTTTCAAAATGTCCAATGGCAGCAGCTTTATTTGATTTGAGCTTTTAAGCTCTCTGTGGGTATTTCAAGAAACAAAGAATTCACAGCGCTGTAACCGGGACTAGTCAAGTGGGTGAAATCTGGGTCTTTCCTTCAAGACCTCATGTGGTCACGCTGCACTTTTGCACCTCCTACCTTGGCCTCTCCCCACTACCTGCCTGCTCAGGCAACTTGTGTTGGCCCAAAAGGGCACGAAGACACCCCCMCAGGGCACGCGTTAGCTCAGGGGGAGCCGCCTGCGCCGAGGAGTAAAAAGTGAAAAACTAATAGCTAATTTGTAACAAATAATTAAGTTGCTTACTGAAGGAGCTAAAAATCCCCTGGAAAAGTCACTATGTGATTAATTAAAAAGCCCTTTATATATGCATTTAAGATTTAACTTACAGTTGCACAGGCAGCCTTCATCCCCGCATATCCTGTTCTTAAGCRTTTGACCTTGTCACCTCAGTATTCCTATAATTGTAGTTTTCTGGATAGAATATGCTTGTAAAGTTCCTTTAACCAGTACTTTCCCACCACTTATTTAAGAAAACATTTGAATTGCTTTAGATGTCATATGACATTAATTAAATAAAATTAGAGATAATTAAATGTCATAAAACATGATATAAACTTGTTGATGTCAAGGGGGTTGTTTAAGAACAGCAACTATGACAGGTAAATTTGACATATGTCAGTAGTTTTTCTGTAACTTTATGTAATAGATAACCATATCTGATTTCCTTTCCAAGCTTTCTTGTCAATATAATGCCAGTTTATTCTCTAGCTTGATTATAGTAAATTCAATTTTATTTTAAAACTAAAATTTTGCTTCTAATCGTATGTTTTGAAACTCCTCAGTCAAACACCCTTTTTAAATTTTTTTTTAAGGATATTTGTTATTGTTTCAGGCTAATTAAAATACATCATTAAAATTGTATTTTCCTATATTAAAAAATTGATTGCATTTTACATCTTGGGTGCTTTTGTGAGAGCAGTTCCACCAAGCTGCTGTGTACCAGCCTGTTGTCTATGTCTCTGCACATTGACCTTTGTTGTAAGATCTGCTATAGACATCAC
Source organism: Eudromia elegans (assembly GCA_003342815.1). Taxonomy (NCBI): domain Eukaryota; kingdom Metazoa; phylum Chordata; class Aves; order Tinamiformes; family Tinamidae; genus Eudromia; species Eudromia elegans. The sequence continues at coordinate 1,824,827 of PTEX01000042.1, forward strand.
AAACTCTCACATCAATTTACTACAATTGGATGTGGCATCTTCCAGCTAATTTGATTTAGGAAGAAATGCACCTGGCTCTGTTTTTCCCTATAGAATGTTGAGGGAGTTCGGAGTCCTCCCAGATGCCATCTATCTGAGTAGCCCATGTGTTTTTCAAGGTCTAAGCCGTTTGTCTTCATCTTCCAAAAAATAAGCCATTACAATAGCAGAGTAACCGAATGATTTAATGTAAAACTAAATTTGATGGTAGGTGCAAAATACATATATAATCTATGTATTTATTTTATATGTTATATATAYATACACACACACACTCTCTTCAAAATCTGTTCCTATGCGGCATCACCATTTAATATTTTTATTTATTTAATTGGCTTGAATTTGCATTTTATTTATTTATTTTTAATTAAGCTGTTACATGGACTCCTTGGGAGAAGTAAATATGTAAGGTCCTAATGAAACTTTCCAGACGCTGAATTAGATCCCTCGGATGAAAGAGTTTATTAAGATTAATCCTGTTTCCAGCAGTAAAACTGAGAGGCGAACCGTAGGCCTTTATTCTTCATTTGCTCCATACATCCAAAAGTCTAAACATGATTTAGGGTATATACACTAATGAATTGATGGCATTTCTCAACTGTATATGAATCTGGAGCAATCAAACCAAACCAAACCAAACAAACAAAACTCGACCAAACTGCTGGCAATAGAACTCTAAATGAGTGCTGCAATTAAAATGACTCCAAACTATCGAATGGAGAAGGTTGATGCAATCCTGCTGGATCAATGGAGCTGTGCTGAGCAGAAGTAGGAGAGAATTTGTCTCCGTATATAGCTGTGTTCTCAGTGTGTTCACTGGTTGTTTTTTGGGGGGATGAGGGTCATGGGGAGTGARGAGTAGGGATTATTTACTGATTTTTTTTTTCCATGACAAACTGCGTAATTTAATAGATGTGAAATTATAACAGGATAAACTCACTTTGTTCCATTTTACAGCAGGTAAATACCTAATTATACTAAAATGAAATTGTATGAAATTGTTTGGTTTGAGTTCTTCAGAACTACAGGGGTGGCTTTTKCTTGCTCAGGGGCTGACAGGGCCTGGCAGAACAGCCAAGCCGGGGCCACCAGGTTTAAYCTCCTGCAGGAACCCAAAAGCTTTCCCTGGGCCCTGATCCCGRCCTGCAGCTCAAAAGTAATCCTTAATGAAGTCAGCGGGGGCCGCTTGTGTGCTCCAAACATGGGGAAAAGTGAAGGGTGATTTGAGGGGAAATGTGATCTCCAGGACTTCAGTATGCAGAATCAGCCCTTGGAAGAGGAACGACGGGACGGTGGGAAGAACAGCAATGTGGCAATAAAAGCGTAATGACTCTTCATGATTACAGCAGATATACAGAGAGCTAAGAACAGCTTTTGTAAAATAATGATTAGGGTAATCTGCTGGTAATACTTTGTAAATATTAAAAAGAAAAACGGATAAATGCCACATTTTGCTTCGATACTTTAATTTCTAAAACACTAAGTTTTTATGTAGAAGTAAAAAAACCCCAGTTCATTAAAGCTGAAGTTGGAGAAGTATATTCAAACTATTCTGTAATACTTTGACTGCTCTTTTTTTTCCCCTTTCTTTTCCTATCTGCACACCAACGCATGAGAACAAAATGTATTTCCTGATGTACATTCTATATTTCACAATATATCCAATTTTGATAAAAAAGTAGAGACTTTGATAAAACAAGTATACACTTATATTTCACGTAAGTGAAACCAACAGGGCAATACTGTTTGCACATTTTGTACCTGCTTTGATTTAACTTTGTAATAAAGCCACTAAATAATTTCTGGCAGTGTTTTAAGCAGTTTCATTTTCAAACCATTTAAGACCCTAGGAAGTAAAAAAAATATGTTTGTTGTTTAGAAAAACAGCTTGCAATGAAATGCAGATAAAGTACTATTAGTATACAGTCCTCATTTACTTTATAAATATATTTACTTCTTTTCTCATAGAATAATCTTTGGTAATGGTTTCTCTATTTAGACCATTTGTTTGTAATTTCCATTTACTGCAGTGACACCTAATGGTAGGGGAAGAAGAATTGATCTCCAGCAGCCTTGTTTGCTATTGAACAAAGAGGGTTCTGCATTTTAAACTGGTGGGGAATGTATGGATGCTTTCCTCCTTCCTCAAAGAGCAAACAGAGGCTGCTGTGATCTGGAAACCATTCAGCTGCAGGAACAAAAGCATCTAAAATAGAGGTCTAAAACAATGGCCCTCAGAAAGCCAAAGGTCTGGCCTGGTTATTTTCTACACCAAGCATTGAGCTTCTGCTACAAGTAAGGAGGGGCAGTGAGTGCTGATTATTAAAAGGACTGATAACAAAATGATATGGGATAGTTGTTTATGGCATGTGGTCATGGACTTTACATCTGGAAGTTTCAGGCTGTAAGGGGCTAATATTTGTGATGGATATTTTAAATTGATCTGTACTAAAAGCTGCCAGAAAGTGAGTTATTCAGGTCAGAAAWAAAAGCTGGCAAGATGTACACCAAAGATGTTCAGAACTTACTTCTCTATAACAAGCTTATAAAGGGCCGTTTTTATGCAGCTAAGACCAGCTGGACGAAAGTTAATCAGCCAAATGCAATTATAGGAGGTGTAAGTCTTATTAATGTATTAGGAATTCTCAGGGTACTACTGGACCATTCCAGATGTGCTGCTGCATAAAGAGTACAGGCTAACCTTGATCAAGATGCCAATCTGCCCGGGCTCCTCCACTCTTCTAATAACATATATAATATTTACTTGTGACGGCTCAGGAGGAAGTAATAGATGTAATAGGTTCTCATTCAAGTTTAGACTTCATTTTGTAATAAATGCAATTCCATGTAAGTCTGAAATGATGAAATTTTGCTTCATCCTTACTAGAGAATGACACCTCTTCCAACATGCAGCCAAGTAAAGGCAGGCCTTGTTTGACATTCCAGCTAGAACAGGTATATCTTCAGGTTGTTGAAGCCAAGGCACATGATCATTTTTGTGCTGCCTACAGCCTCCACTGGAAGTTTCTCCCGAAAGCAATAGGTATGTGTATGGTAGCCAGCTACACCAAGGCTGGTGTTCCCAACTCCTCTGAAGGAAAAGGGCAGATTTCAACTCCTTGGAGAAAATCTGGGGCTTGTGAAGACATCTGGAAGTTTTTGGTTGTTTGCTTTTTATCATAATGAGGATTGACCCTAGTGGTGACGGCTTTGAGGAAAGGGACTGACTATGTCTCACAAAGTCACTTCTTTCCCTGGATACATGAAAGAAACACCCACAGGATGCCTTAATCTGAGCTGCCTACCCAAGGTACCCACAAAAATGTCCTCACTCCATTTTTGCCTTCTATTTATTTATATGACACTCACAGATCAACTTTCCTATCTGTAAATGAGTTATTCGTTGAGCAGCCATGAACACCAGCCCTTGTGCCCTCGGGCACTTGTTAAATCACTCGTTACCAGCAGTTATTTCCCAGCATCAGGACTACCAGCAGGCTCCATGGTAAGCTGTTGTTCTACCACTATTCTGGCATCTAAGAAAAATCACAAGAAAGGTAATTTGTATTTGTAGTTACGGATTCCCTAAAAGAGACACAATTTGGGCCAGGGACCTATTGTCTTCTCTGGAGATACAGTCAACTTTTATTAGTCTGCGTAACGAGACCCATATGACAGAAAAAAAGAAAAATAAATGGTAAAAACAGAGATTTCCAGGGGAGGAGAGAAGGGAGTTTAGGAGGCTGTAAGGCCTTACCCCATCTGCTCCCCAGCTTGGAGTATCCCAGGAAGTGCCCTGGGATCACCTGTGGGAGCACCCATGCAGCTAAGCAGGGCCACCCACCTTCCCTGGTCAGCTTAGGCCGTCTGGTCACAGGAAGGAAAACAAGTGCAATAACTCGATTGCCCCTCAATGGAGATCCATGTGCAGCCCTACTCAGCAGGTGTTTCTAGTGCTCCTTGGAAAGGAAAAAAGACTGGGCTTAGAGAGAAGGAATGAATGTGGTACATTCACTTGCAGCATYTTCACCTCAGGAGAGAGAACATAAACAGTCATTTAACCTCATATTTTATCATAAATTTCACTAAATCAAATCTGAAAACACTGTTGTGGGCTTAAAATAACCCTCATTTTGCTAAACTGCTGGAGAGCAAAACCTGCGCTCCATGTCTGCCCGGAGGAGCAGCTTCCTGCAGCGCAGACCGGGCGGTGGTGGTGTCTCACTGAGCCGCACTGCCTGCCCCCCGGGCCGTCYGTGCAAGGAGCCTCCCGGGAGCAGGCAAGGCCCCCCTCCGCTCTCCTTCCTGCAGCAACAAGCAGGGCTGCAGGCCAAGGCGAGGGCCACCTGCTTCCCCATCCGAGGGAGGAGCCAGCTGGCAGCTATCTCCGCATCAGGGAGCTAAAAGATGCCCCTGGGCTAGCAAGCCCTGCCTGCTGCTGATTACAGCTTGATGATGAGCGGCGCAACATGCCATCATATATTTTGACAGGAAGMAATCTGAGAGTTGCAGTGTCAGAAGCATCTGCTACAAAGTTGGCAGTYCTTATCCTTGCAAGAAAGAGAGGTGATCTGAACTCAGGCTGCGACCTGGGCTAAGATAAGTAAGGGTAGGAGTCAGAGCAGGCCTTGCGAAGTCCCCAGCCCTGAGGGTTGTGCAGAGCAGTGGTGGTGGCTCCGTGCCTGGCCACGCTCCCTGCATGCAAGTGACAGCACAGCTGGTGGTGCTGAGGTCAGAGGAGGCTGCCACGGAGCTGGCTCCTCAGTGAGGGTGGCGTGAATTTTGTCCTCCGCATGCTGCATCCCGTACCTGGCACCATCTGGATGCTGATGCTCAGGGCTGGGAAGAGGGTAGGAGGGAAGGCAGCAGAGAGCAGGATGGACAAGTAGAGAAGGAGCAGGAGGGATTTGCTCATCCTCGGTGCTGTGAGTCATTCCAGAAGCCTGGTGCCAAGGAGCTGCTCTACTGCGACTGAGAAATTGGATTTTGCTTGCACTTACTGGGAAGTCTTGAGTCAGCCCTGGTTCTGCTACTGTGTGCAAAAAGGAGAATTACCCAGATTATGTGGCATTATCATCTTTATTATCTATGTGAAATGAGCCCAACATTCTTCAGACTTCGTAGCCGGATGATCGAACCGTGTAGCCCCCCCGTTCGCCTTGGGGGATGGAGGCGCTTGCCTCGCAGCCGCCGGGCGTGCTGGCGGGTCTGGCTCGGCCCGCAGCAGGGCAGCGGCACAGAGCACCGGGGAGAGCAGGAGCCCCGCGCCGCGGGCGAGCGGGGCCTGGGCAGCACCAYGTCCGCCACACGGCGCCGGGGAGCCTCGGGGTGGGACCTGAACGTGAGGTCGGAGTWAACTCGGGGTGGGGAGTACAAGATCCCCAGGGCCCCACGCTCAGTGCAAGGCGCTCCCCAGGCCGCCCGGTGCTGCGGATGGAGCTGGGTGTTCCAAGCCCCCTCTGTGTTACTCCTGTGGGAGAAGGGGTTCCACTCACTGGCATTTCCCCACCAGCCTGGAGCTGCTGCTTACGGATGAAAGGCATGGAGTGGTGCATTAAATTATAGCAAAAAGCATTAAAACAAATGACTTTGAAACAACTGGCCATGTTCCAAGCCAGGTGAACATGAAGTCAGGCTAGGTGAACACGGCAAGTGTAGTGTTTGCTGGCTGAGTGAGCGCTCATGCACCCTGTGGGGTTCGGATTGACAGCTCTAATGCTGCTTATGTATTGTTGCATTGTTTGGTTGGTGGTTTTAAGGCATTTGAAGGTGATTTTGGTACTGGGTACTGGAAGAGTTAATATCCTGTGCTGGACACATCACACAGCAGCCTCATTACACAACGGTATTTCAGTGTTCATGCTAAGGAGATCAACAAGGAAGGTCACTAGCCTTCAAATAAAATGAAGGAGCAAAGCAGMACTTTAAACACACTCATTTGGAAGTGAGCTGAAATTACGGACAGAAAGGGAGATCCAGAGCTGCAAAGTTTGGATTTATGTCTGGAAAATAAGATGTTCTTGAGTGTGCAAAATGCAGCTGGAAATCGAATTATTAAAGATTTTCTTTTATGATTTCTGGTTTGTTTGTTTGTTTGTTTGTTTGTTTGTTTGGTGAGATGTCCTTATCTCAATTTCCAGGAAGATAATAGACACTAAGAAGGGAGCTTTCCTACCGCATCACGTTTGTTTCAATTCAAGTCACTGAGAAAGTCCAGATCCAAAAAAAAAAAGAAAAAAGCATCCAAATATCACTAAACTTCCCATCAGATTTTTACCTTAATTTAGTTCTAGAAATTTTTGAAGCTTGGAAGCCATTTAGGATTCCTTGGTGTGAAACTGATGGAATGTTTACAACTGGAGATGTTCCTGGGGTGCACACACACAAATTTTGATGTTACATCTTCAATTTCAACAGGTTTTGGGACCCCTTTGGTTCCAGAACGGGGAGTCAGCTGCCCAGCACAGGGAAGCCTTGCAGCACGAGTAACGAAGGCAGGTACAACCTGGGGTGACCTCCTAGGCACCAAGTGGTCAAGGTAAAAGCAACTGTTGGGCTGAAACCTGCTTTGCAGGAGAATGGGAAGAAATTTAGGAAATCATTTATGGATCCCTTTTTCTCAAGCTTTTAGCACCAGGAAAACAGAGCAGTTACAGACCTGCTTTTATTATCCAGTCAAGAATCCAGCATGGAAGAAATCTGAGCTGCCCCAAAAGAGCTGGCTTCTGGCCTCCTTGTAACATTCAAGTGATCTAGATTATCTGATCCTGGAGGAAAAGTACAGGATTTTCAATTTCCCATTAATTACATTGCTTATTTATTATTATTATCATAAAGGACATGGCCTCCACATAAAAATAATTGTTTATTTTGATGATGACAGTAATAACAATAATAAATACTTGTATGAGATGTCCTGAGAGCTTGTGTCTTAGGAGAGCGTGTTTTTAGCTGCTCCTCTTAAAGCAGCCTTCTTTGAAATAGATGTTATGGTGCATATTTGTGCTGGGGCAGACCCAATTCAGTTCCATAAAATGGCCTGTTAAAATCACAGCCAAAGTAAGCAGTTCCAAACAAGCTGTTGAAAGACACCCGTATCCAGCTCTTGTCCTGGGGCTCCTTTTCCTGGGAGACACTCAGTTCCCTGGCTGTTTTTCCGCCTGCCTGTGCAGGTGGATGCTGTGACCAGGCTCTTCTCTCTCTCTTAGATGGCATGGTCCCACCAAGCACCGGGTTGTTTTAAAGCATTTCTTTCCTTACTATTCTTCAGGGTCCAGTAAGCCAGGTTGCAATCAGCTCTGCTTGCAAATTTTTGCACAAGCTGTGATACACTTGGCCTTTTTTTTTTTTTGCCTTTTTTGATTGACCATTATTCAAGAAATCAAAGGAAAATCATGGATCGAACCTGGTTTAGATAGTGCTAGATAGCAGTGCTAGCTGGTGACAAATGCTACACACAATATGAAAACCATGAAGAGTCTGTTAATTTTAATATTTGTATATAAATGTTTGTATATGAATTTGTATATAAATCAGTATATTTACTGAACAAAACTCAATATAATTTATAAAATACAATAYAAATTGTATATAATTAATGGAACATAATAACTTTAGGTAAGCTTACTTCAATACTCTTTTGAATTATTGAAATAGTTAGTTTAGTGTGTTTTTAAATAATAATGCTATTCCCACCAGTATTTGAAACGAAGCACAAATTATGCTGCAAATTTGCTACTTTTTATATATTTAAAGCTTTGAAGTCAATAATGCATCTGAATACATGCGTCATGGAAAACAGGGACTCTTTCCATCCACCTCAAGGTAAGAAACACTGTGTAGGCAACAAGCTTTCAGATGCAAAATGTAGGAAAAACGTGAATAACAAATCGGATGCCAAGAGTCGGACAGGGAGCCTGACACAGGGTGCTGCTTCGCGTGGTCTTTGCGCCTGGCGCGGATTTCTGAAGGCTCCCTTGCTCATTCTTAGCAGCCCTGTCCTGGTTATACAATGCGGGAGCCTGAGGTTGTTAAGTTCAGAAAGAGCAGGAATGAGCCATTGCTGTTGCTTGAAACAAGGGAAAACAATAGGTGTCCAAGACAGCTTCCATTGCCGAATGTAAATTGTTTTTTAATAAAATGTAGACAAGAAAAAAAGAAAAAGAAAAAAAAAAGAAAACAAAAAAAAAGGATGAGGTCAGAGAGAATTCCTCCCTTGTGCCACCCTGGAGATTTTTCAGGAAATTGTGAGGAGTGCATACATCTGGGGGAGCATTTTCTGTGCCGGTCATGCCCACTGCATCGAGAAATGGGGCTTGATCCTCATCCTACACCCAAGACATGGTATTCAGCGGGCATGCTTCTGTGAAAGTGGAACCTCCTAGGTCTGCGGCGTGACCCTCGTTGGCGAAAAGCGCGTGGTTACTTCTCTTCTCCCTTTAGCTGTGCCTTGTGGGGCATTCCGCACCTCATTTGCAGCTTGGGACTTTTTCCTTCCTCTCATCTGCTCCAGTTTTTGGGCACTTTGCGTTCTTTCTTTGCCTAACATGAATCATGTGAAAAATGCAGACATTTATGTATATTTATGCATATGTAGGCACACAAAGTAAGTGTGTGTGTACCTCTACCTATTTAGRTGTATATACAAACACATACATATAGGATATGTTTACATATAGAGTCCTTTTTTTTAGAGAGGGAAGCCTTGTGTTGATAAATTGAGATATTAAGAAATAAATCAAGCTGGTGGATAATGGCCTTCTAAGACAACCTATGTGTTAGCAGCTCAGGCTTAACCATTTTCTTGAACATTATCACTTTGCAGGTAGAGTCCTCTGAGTTTGTGGGTTGTATCTGTATTAAAAAATAACACAGATGCCTGTAATTCCTTCTGTATTTTCTTCGAACACTAGGGAAAAAACGGATTCCCTAATATATTTTATGGGCACACTCTCTTTGTAATATTTCCTTTGCAAAGGTCCTGCTCATATTTGTATCTTATTACTTTTCTTATACTGGATTTATTGATAGTTTCTAACAAAAATGTGATTTCAGTATATTTACTGAACAAAACTCAATATAACAGCCCCCAATTCAATTTTTTTCATCAAAATGGAGAACAATAAAGAATCTAAACTCTTCAGTTCAGACACATAGCATCAAAACCCCCTATATTGTTAAAAGAAATAACTCAATAACAGGGAAGTGATAGATATTGCTTAAAGAACAGCATTTGCTTTGTTTACCCTATCTGTGTTTCTAATAATCTGGACTACAACTTGAAGAGTTACAAATATTTCACTCTAGGAACATGTATAAATTCAGTCATATTCTGCAAATGGGTAAAAATAATGCTCATACGTTAAGAAGTATTTATTGTCTATTGTTACCACTAGCAATAATGTTAAATGCTTTCGGATGCATTTCACACAAAGGATATTTTGTTGTTCTGCCACATTTCTTTCACAAATGTATTTTGTTTATGTGGTTGAATCTTTTGCTAAGAGTTAATAGCCTGCATTTCTAATGGATTACTTCTAGAGAAAGGCTGTGGAGCTAGTTCAGGGACTTGTTTTGTTTGTTTTTCTATTGACCAGTAGCTAAAGATTTGATTAATAACTTTCGCTAACAATAGATTTTTAGTTAAATAGATGGATGAATTCATTATTTACCTGTTCTTATCCTCATGTGTATTGCCCAGTGATGATTATAGCTGTTTTAGAAAGGATCCTTATTTATGGTATGTTGCATCATCCAGAGATATAGTAATGATTTTAGATTTTCCACCTAAATTACAGGGCACTTTCCACTGAAAATGGTAAACAATATTACAAACTTAAAAAAAAGGAGTAATCTGATTTCAGGGAAGAGAGAACCCAGTGAAAGATGTGTGCTTTTATAAGGATGGACAATGGAAAGCAAAATAATAACTCCTAAGTTTGATTGTTCAAATATATTCTGCAATACAGAGAGCTGCATGCAGGCTGGAGCAGGCATGGGGCAGGAAGGTTAAGTAGAAGAGAAGGCACAATACTTCAGATTGGCAGTAGACTGCAGCAAGAATAATCTAATCAAAACTAAATTAAATTATCTAGTCCCAGGGCAGGCTCCTGGGACTGCTGCACTGAATGCTAGCAGAGCTCCTCCTAGACATTTTTCCCCAGTCAAACTCACATGATGAATGCAGATGAAATTTGAAATATGAAAATCCGAAATAATTTATGGAAGTTGTCAGAAATTTGGCCTGCTTGTGGTGTAATTTCCTCTGAGACGAGGCAGGCTGGCTCATTGCTTCTAGTCTCAGAGCAGTTGCTGGTCTTCCAGTGGATGGATCAACCCCTTTAAAATGCTCTTCCAGACAAATTACAGCTCATTACAGACAGCCTTGCACCATGCCATTATGTCAGAGGAAATCTTTTTTCATTTGCACAAATTTGCTTGGAATTCTCATATTTATTTGAGCATCCATTATCGAATCTGAACATTGAATTATCCACAATTATTTTCTGGGTAGGCGGATGTTTGTGTATATAGAATAGACAGTGACTGTGTAGATAAAAAAATATTATAGTATTGCTGAAATTCTTACATATTTCAAACCGCTGCACTTATGTAGAGAATTGCTACGTATAGAGGGAAAGGTTATTTCCTGAGGATGATCTGTTATGAGATGGATTTACTTTTTGAAACGGCTCATGCACAGAAAACAGCTTGCCTGTGACTCAGACCCTCTTCCTTTTAGTCACCGCAATTAGAAGTTCTGCCTGTGCATATGCAGTTCCTGTACGGTCTGGCCCYGCGTGAGACATCACCACTTGTTATTTGCTTTAAATTGCATTCTGTAACAAACACGCTGTCTCTGCTGCTGCTGCCACGCTCGTGGCCAGCACAGCTCCCACCTCCTCCTTGGGCTGACTGCAGCAGTAAGCACTAGCATGCGAGGGAGAAGAAAAGGGAAAGGGAAAAGAAAAAGAAAAAGAAAAAGAAAAAGAAAAAGAAAAAGAAAAAGAAAAAGAAAAAGAAAAAGAAAAAGAAAAAGAAAAAGAAAAAG
>PTEX01000042.1:1836204-1854188 GCA_003342815.1 Eudromia elegans
TCTCATCCTGATGGGTCCCATCCTACAGCTCCTCCTTCTTCACTCTCAGGGGTTTTTTTACTCAAATTAGCACCAGGAGCTAAGTGATGTACTGAATACTTGTTAGTAGTTTAACCYTGTTACTAAAATACAGATATTGCAACTTTGGTGCTGTTTAACATCAGAAAGATTCACTATAAGAAAGATTTTACTGAGGATAAATGTGGTGTAAAATTGTCCTTTTAGTTTATCTCATCAGGAAGACAAGACTCTTGGACATGAAGATGTTTAGGGAYAGAAGTTGCTAGAGTGAATCAGACCAATGTGCTACTAAAATCCTTTTTCTTCTTTGACWGATGGCAGTATATATATATGTACATATATATATATATATTTAATTCTGGCATGGGCTCTTCTGAGAAGATCTGTCCCAAGAGGAAGGGCAGATGGAGAATTTCACCTGAAATGTGTTGAGTTGTAGTCTCTTTTTAAACATATATTAAATTGCAAATAGTCCCAGGTCTCCATATAAAAGTTAGTCTGTATTAAAGTTTTCAAGACAGCATCGTGCTCTTCACATAGATGTCCTTGACCCTAGGTTTAGTTTATTTTAGCACCATAGCTCTGATCCCTTCTTCGTCATGTCTGATGAACTTCCCATGGAAAACTTTGTTGCAACCTTTAGAGGCCGAGAGCTGTAGCAGACTGGAGGCCGGGATTGCCTTTCCTTTTTTTATGTCTTGTTCACATGGATTATCTCTTTCATTGTGCAATCAGATTATTATTTGTGCAACCAGGTTATTAAGTGTGGAGGAGAGSCTCACAGCGTGAGGACATCTCCTGTAGACAGACTTTTATAGGCAGGTGCATTTAGGACTCCGGCTTTTTATTTTCTTGAGCCAGAATTTGGAAAAACTTTCACAACWTTGCAACAAAGTGTTAGAGCTCATTTTAACACAYGCACACGCATGCACATGTCCTCGGAGATCACCCTGCAGAGCCAGMRGCCCTCYTTGGATGCCTCCTCTGATGTTGCCAGAAGCCCGTCCAGCCCTTCTGGAGAAGGGTCTCTGCCACAGGGCCAGCTCCCGGTGTCCTTCTGCACCAAGCACTAGAGATAAACTTTGGCAGAGATCTTGGGCAAAGACTCACTGTGAGAGGGGGGTTGGTGGAGAAATCCCTTTTCGCTTTTTTTGTGCAGGACATGCTAAACCCATGTTTTCATGGGTTAATTCTTCTCTTCCCTCCTCAGGTATTGTAGGTTGCCACAGTGATTCCTTATTGAAGATAGGCTTTTGCTRCGTTTACCCATTCAACATTACCCATATGTTCCCTATAAAAAAATTAGGAACTTTCTTTTTTCATCAGGCTGAAAGTACTGTTTCTAGTCAATTTTTTTTTTAATAACTTGGTGTCTTTTGGGTGTCTTTCATGACATTGGTCAAATTTGTACTCCACTRTGGAGTAGCTTTTGTGTTGTATTGAACTTTCTGATGCATTTTTTGTTTTGCCATTTGAGCTAGGCTTCTCCCTATACCAAGGGGATTTTTCCCTACCTGGCTTTTTTGGTCTATGTTCATATCTCCAGATASAGCCAGACTGCTTGGAAACTGTGCAGTATTTGTGAGAGAATGAAAATACAGACTGATCAAAGGTCTTAGGATAGTTRCCTGCCTGCCTTGGGATACAGTCCTGGACTAGCTGCCATCAGAATAAGCTCACGAGAAGGGAGAGCGAYAGTCTGTCTTATTTGCAAGGATCTCACAGCTGATGGATGACTCTTGAGACCTGCAGAGGGAACTCAGTGAGCTTGAGAAAACACCCTCTTTACAGCAAGCATGCAGAGAAGTCTCTGCTCCATTTGAGTCATGAAGGAAGACCATTTGTTGCAATAGACTCTCGAAAGGGCCACTTTCAGCTATGTCCTAGAGGTGTGAGTACTTGCAAAGCACAGCTGGTGCTGCGTTGGGGTGGTGGTAGACCACGAATGAACCCTGATTGATTAGGAAGCTTATGAACATTAGCCAAATGCAGTCATCTGTGCAATTAATGCAATGATGCTGAGAGCAGCAATACCTAGTATTTTATTGTAATACTCCGAACAGAACTTTGAACTAAGGAGGAATCATTTGTCTACTATGGAAGTTATTTATGTTAAAGATACTAATGATATTAGGACTTCAAAAACTAGGGCCACTGAATCATTAATTGAAAAATCTCTGAGCAATTTTGTATATGTATTGCATTTGCATTTTACTTATAATAAAAATAAATTGAGAAAATTCCCTTTAAAAATGTCAGTAGGAAAAGTAATTGCCTGGGAATCATGGACTGATGTTTATTAGGATTTCTGTTTCCTTTTCTGTTATAAGTTTTCATATATTAGTGTTGCCACATCCCAACCCCCATACCACTTACTAGCGTTGTCAAAGATGAAGGGCAAAAAAAAAGCTCACAAAAACTTGTAGTTTATTTAAGTTGCCACGTTCTTTCTTTCATCTGGATAGCTGTTTCATGGCTGGAATAGGTTGCACCCTCTCAGCTTCTCTTTGCGGCAGGAAACTTTGTAATAGCACTTAAATAAATAAAGAAACTGGGTAGGAGATTATTGCTTTCATTGTGCTATTGTATATGTGCATTATAGAGTCGCCCCGTAGATTGACACAGTTAGTTGAATGTGGGACAAGACAAATGTTGTATATGACAGTGGGGTAGTATTGAAAGATGACCCCATATCTGGAGAGCCAGGAGTTATGGATCCATTGATAGCTGTTAGCAGCGTTTTCAAGCGTGGCTGTCAAAGTTTGCCTGCTGGCTTCTGGCTGCTGGCCTGTGTGCCCGGGCAACAGCGCGCTTGAAAGGAGCGGCAGGCAGCTTCGGCACTTTGTTCCTCTTTCCTAATAACTGACCACTGGCGGGAGGAGCCTCTGCAAAAAGCCAACGGGGGACACGTCGCTGCTGGTCTTTGTTGCTCGGCTCGCTGCCTGGGCTTCTGTTGTTGCAGCCTTCTGAAGGGTTGGGAAGCTTTCAGGCGCCTGTGCATGGCAGAGAAAAGAGCCTCTGCCCACAAAGGAAATATTCAAAATTTAAGAAGGCAATTGTAATAAAATATTCGGCTTTTTCCTACGTGGAGAGAGGCACTGAGGAGAAAACTTGACAGTAAGGCCATAATAAGAAGTTGAATAGGACAGATAAGCACCTCAGAATATGAGTCAATTTGTACTGAGATGCTTGTTCTCTAGATGCACGTGTGTTGCAGACAGCAGAGTCCTTTTGGTACCCACCCTTGAAGATACTGGCAGAAGTTCTTGTTTGCTGTGTTTTGCATATCTGCCACTCTAATAATAGAGGTAAAAATGTTACAGTCTTGGTTGAGTGTGATTACTTCGTCTGTGCATAGCAAGGTCAACATGCCATAGGTGCAAATGTTGCACCWAGTAGCCCGGAAAAAAAGTATTTGTGAAATCTTTGGGAGATTTTTTGCCTGACTTCCTGAGTAAATAGGGCAAGGACGCTTGTATGTTGTTGAGCATGAGGACTCTATAACAAAGCATGAGACAGTCTATAATAAAATGGCAGTGAGATTGGAGGTCATAAGTTCCTGGTGGTCTCGTGAAAAGGACAACAGCTAGATTTTTCCCACCAGAGAAAAACATCCTTTTGAATTCAGCTCATATGAGACAGAGAACCCGGCAAATGGGACCTTTAAACATRTTACAGGCAACACGAAAAAGCCTGTAAGAGAAAGGGTCAAGTTCTGAGAAGTTCTTAGGCATAAGTCTCTGATAAAAACATAAATTGCCTRCTTGAATTCATATAGAAAAAAATAAGTGAATTGTCTACTTCATAGATAAAATGTTAAGCACGGGTTGACTGTTTCCAAAGGAAAACCATTTCCACCTGAGGAGTTCATAAATTCCTGCTCTCTTTTCTGGGACATAATTGTATGGACATGAAGCCTCTATGATTGTGGCAGAAGGAATTCYGTATTTGGAGAAAAACAGAAGCTTATATCTGACATTTCTAAGCCAAAAACTTAGTTTAAATATGAGTGGTACAAATTAAACAGTCAAATACATGCTCAGGGTAATTTGTCACTTGACCCTGTGCTCATTGCAGGGATATTGCTTACACACATGCTCTGTAGAAGAAAGAGGGATTAACACAAGCTGAAAAAAATCTCATTCCATGATGAAGGGTTGTTATTATTGATAAAGAAGAAGAAGAAAAAATACATATTTTTTAATAAGAAGGTCAAAGAGTTACAGTTCCTCTTTTCACAAAATTCATGAGGAMGGAGGAAAATTTGGTATCCTATTGACAGTGTCCACCAAACTACTGTATTGGGAAGAACATGGACAAACAAACAAGCAGAGGGGAGCCCTGGCAGGCTCCAGGCCTCTGCAGCCGTCAGTGCTGCYGGGGGCTGTGTTCCCATGGAGGCTGTGCTGGCACATTATACCCTGCCTGGTTACGAGCCCTGATTTTCTGGGCTGTCTTAACCTCTTCTCTTCCACTTTGCAGGTTTGAAACACCCTAAYCCTCCAGCTGAACCAAGTGTCTCAAAGATATCTGGAGGCTAAAGGACCTTAGTTTCCATTTCAAAGTATACCTCGTTTCATGGCATCCCCTTTTCCATGTAAAAAGTAAATAATACTTGAGATTGCAGCCAGACTGTGAAATTCTGTGTGCTTTAAGATCTCCAGGAAGAACATGGTATCTAGATACCAAATCCAGTTATGTTTTATGTCCTGCTCCTCCACTAATAATTATAAAAGGCCATGAGATCCTTGGAAGAAGGGTAGGATGGAATATGTAAGGTAATGTTATTGTTAATAATAAAATGAAGATAATTTATGGCTAAAAAGAGATTGCTAGAAGTAATAGAGCTSTGCCTAGGAAGAGACAATGAGCAGTTTCTCTTTCCATTGTCCCAAATGTCTGCCTTTGATTTTAGGAAATAAATTACAATGCACTAATAATTTCATTTAACTCAATGATTTCCTTTGTCCTTTCATTTTCTTAAAGCACTTTACCATTGCTTTTTGCAAAGCAGCAATGATCATGACTCACCCTTCATACGCATTTCTTAACGAAGTTGTGCTGTTATTTTTCCTTAACGTCCCGGAGTTCAGGAGATGTTGCATGGAGTGCAGTTAGCGACACTACTCCCATCCTCTGTTACTCTTTTCAGGATGCATTTTCAGTTAGCACAAAGGAGGGAAGGCTGGATAWGTTGCAACACAAACAATGGTTTCTGGTACTTTCCTATGCCCAAAAAAATAAAAACAAAGAATACAAAAGTAAGGTGATACTTGTGGAGAAGTTTTGGCCTGCACCAGGCTTGCCTTTGCAACCAAAACTATGTTTCTGATTRCTAGGGGTTTTGAAAGACGCAGACCATGTTTAGAGGACCCCTCCTTGCAAGGTTACAATTTACATGGGATTCTTTCCTCCCATGGATTTTCATGCTGTATTTGGGCATACTGGATGTCTGTTACTGTAGAGCRTACAGCTGAAGCGTCATCTTGCAGCTTTAGGGCAGTGCCGTGCTGCTTGCAGGACACTTCCGCGAGCCTTTTCGCCGCCGGGTCGTGTTCAACGGGAATGGCTGCAGACTGGGCGTTACAGAGCAAGACCTTTTCCCTCCAGCCACCAGCTGGGGCTCGGTATCTGCCTCAGGGAAGCCGTCCTGCCCGGGGACCGGACTGCCACCGCGGGCACTTCCAGGGCTCTGCCTTTGCCTTACGTCCCTCCGAGGGCAGCGCAGCCCGGCAGGCCCGGCCGAGGAGCCTTGGGGAGCTCCCAGACGCGGAGATCAGCGCTGCACACCCGCAGGCCCTGCGCAGAGCTGTTTTCCATCTCCTCGTCGCTACGCGCCCGCCAGCGGCTGCCCGCTCGCCCCGGCCGTGCACACGCGCGGGGGCGGCGTGGGGCGCGTCGCGCGCGGGTGCTCCAGGGCCTTTCCGTGCACCCTGTGCGCGACAGAGCCGGGGCGCAGCCCTGGCCGCGGCGCCGGGCGCCCCGCGGCGCGGGCGGCAGCTGCGCGGGGCGCGCTGCGTGCGCGAGAGTGGCAGGAACGGCCCCTTTCACCCGGCCCGACTTCCTCTCGCGGCGGCTGGTGGCTCGGGGCATGAAGTGATTAGGTAACAACAGAGCACCTTCCCTGCCTGTTTGCTCTCAATGCGCTTGGGCCACGGCTTTTGAAGGAGCCCAGCCCTGCCACTATCCGCCCTTTATGCCGGGATGTATGGGGCTTTATCCGGAAAAAGCTCAGCCTTGCCCCAGGCTTCATCAATCATTTAGACCGGCTCAAATCCCCTTCATCGCCTTCCGCCTCATTAAGCCTATCGGGGGGGACCGGGCAGAGTTTGTATGGGTCCAGAATGCCTGTACACTCCTCCTCGCTATCGCGGATAGCCGAGATGAAAAAGGCCGARGAAAAAGGCGAGAATCGGTTAAAAGGAATTTCCCTGCCCCATCCGCTGCCTGAGCGCGGCCCGGCGCCGGGTATCCAGCGGCAGAAAGGCGGCCCGGGACRGGCAGCGAGGAAAGTGGATCTCATTTCGGGATTAAGTCTGGGGGTTATTGAGAAGAGTGGCCGCCTAAGCAGCCCCGAYGGGGAAATGGCTCTGGGGAAAGGGCAGCGCCTGCTCCCCGTCCCCCGATGCCCGTGGGCGGACAGGACAGGGGGACAGGAACGCCGCAAGCAGGGAGCGAATCCGCCCCTTCCCACTGGGGCCCGCGCCCGCCTTGCTCGCATAAACGCCTCGCGTTCTCCCCGGGGCGGGCGGGATTCATCTGCCCCAGGAAAGCGGCTGTTGTTTATTGATATGGTTTTATGACGACGGCGTCACTCCCCAAGCAGCCCGCGCTACGGMGCGCGGGAGCGAGCCGCGGYGGCGGCCGCGCCGTCGAGGCTGCGTGTGGAGCCGGSATCCCAAACGCGTCTGAAACAAAGCGGGGCGGCTGCATCTCCGCCGAGCCCGGCTGATATTAATAGTCCTAAAACCTGGAATCGTCATTACCAACAGGAACGTGTTAAATGTCAGGAGTGTGGGTTGGGCTGGGTTTAGGAAAAGAAAAAAAAAGAAAAAAAGAAAAAGCACAACGCACTGAATCTGAGTCTGTATTTTAACTTTTTTAATAACGATTTTTCCTGTGCTGTAAGCTCGCACCGAATCCTGGAGGAATTGCTAAATCAGATTAAGGTTATATTTTGCAACAGACTGGATGGAGCAATAAAGGAGAAAGCGCGGAAATGGGACTTCACCCATCAATTAGATCTCTATTAGCAGCCAATGCAGGCTTCACCACAGGAAATGTCACGTCCCGGCAGAAGCAGAGCCTTACACTTTCCCCCGAAATTAAACAATTCTTCATGCTCGCAGACGCGGGGCCAGCGCGGCCTTTGTTGGCGGGCGCGGAGCGGGCGCGTCCCGCCAGCACCTGCTCGCCGCAGCCACCGCCTGCCCAGGTTGCCCCGACACCTGCGCTGCTCGCCCGCCTGCCCAGCGCCCGGGGAACGGCGCGCTCCGAGGCCCCGATTAATATTAACGGGGCTCTTCCAGTCATAAGCGGGCCATTACCAACACAATGGGCAATATTTTGAATAGCAGCTCCGCTCATCTGCCTCCATAGATCATATCTGCCAAGGCGCCCCCTCCCCGCTCCACCCCCTCGCCGGCTCCTTGGGGTCTGAGGGACACAGGGCCCGGAGCAGCCCCGCGCAGCGCGTCCCTAGGGCGGCACCTTTTCTCTCTGCGGGCTTWGGGGCCGCGTCAGCCCGAAGCGGGCGAGAAGCGGGCGGGTTCCCCCGCGTTCGGAGCGGGGCTGCGGGGGCCTCGGCGCTTTGGGGCCGTGGGGACGAGCCCGCAGCGCTCCCCGCCGCACGGCGACCAGACGGGCTCCCAGGAGCGCCCCGCGGGGAGGGAGGCACCGAGGGACACGGGGCCCTTCCCGCTCTCCTTCCCCCCTTCCCGCTCGGAGAAAAGAATGAAGAAAAGAGAAGAAAAGCCCTTGAATTTGCCCATAAGCGAGAAAGGTGCCACAGGAAAGGAATGACCAAGCAGGGGGAAGTTGAGGGGGGTTGGGGGGAGATAAAGGGGGGCTCTGTTACTCTGGTCCTTGTTGTTCTTGCTGCTGCTCCATTCAGGCCCCGAATTCAAATGGATATTTACAGCTCAGCCCAGCTGAACGGGGGGCTCAATGCCTGAAAGCTGCCGGGCTGCCTCCGCGGACATGCTCTGGGCCTGATATTATAATTTTCATAATGCGCTTTTATGTCGCTCCAGCCTCCTCCGGTGAGGAGCCCGCAGAGCGGCTGAAAGGCGCTTTGAGAGCCCGGGGAGCGGGGGCCGCGGCGAGCCGAGCCCCCCGCCGGCGTGAGCGGCACCGCCTGCCCGGCCGCGCGCTCCCGCCCGGCCCGCGCCCGGCGCCCGCTTCCCGCCGCCTCATTAACATGCGCCGGGAGCGCCGGCCCCGCCGAGCGCTGCCCGGGCCCGGCCTCGTGCGCCGCGACCCGCGAGGCCCGGGCGCCTCGCCCGTCCCCGTCCCGCCCCGCTCCCGGCCGGGAGAAAGGGGGGGCTCCTGCCAGGATCCCCTCGGCACTGGGGTGAGCTCTGGCACCGCTAAAACAATAAAGGACCGGGAGGCTGGTTCATCAGCGCAAACAAGCCCATTAACGGGATGACCGGCTGGATCACTGACTGGCTGGGGCCAGTGGTTGGGAATGACATTCAAAGGGTATCGATCTCCCTTGAGGACAAAGTCCAGGGCGCCACCGATGTGGTGCAGATGCAGGTGCCCGGGCGGAGCGCGTGGAACCACCCGCCCTTTCCGCGGAGCTCCCGTGMAGCGCCCTCCTTCCCTCCCGGGAGGCAGGTACGTGGGAGCAGCAAGCGCGGCAGGGCTCCTCGGTGTGACAAGAAGAGGCCTTGAAAACTGTAAATAGATAGTTCTCCCGTCGGGAGAACAATTTTAGTTCCAAATGTGTCGTTAAATAATTCCCTGATGGTTTCGAAGGA
Organism: Eudromia elegans; assembly: GCA_003342815.1. Taxonomy (NCBI): domain Eukaryota; kingdom Metazoa; phylum Chordata; class Aves; order Tinamiformes; family Tinamidae; genus Eudromia; species Eudromia elegans. The sequence continues at coordinate 1,845,210 of PTEX01000042.1, forward strand.
AGGAAACAATAATAGCAATGAAGTAAACGAAAGAAACCCCGAGAAAGCGGGGCTCGCTGGGCGCCGCAGGGCGCGGGGGGGCGGCTCAGGGCCGCGGGGAGCCGCTCCGGCTCCGCTCTCCACCCGCGGGGCCATGGGGCGGTGGTGGGGGCTGCGTTAGTCCTTGRCAGGTTTCGCTCTGCCTTTCCGTGYSCTTCCSCGCAGAYTGGCCCATAGGYTSTGGKGCAGCTGGGCCGCCCCCTGGGCCCCGCAGAGGACGGAGGGAGGCCGGGCCCCCTGCGCCCTGCAGAAGGGCCCAGGCGCTCCGGGAGGGTGGAGGTGCCCGGGCAGCGCGCGGTTTCGTTTGGGAACCTGCTGCGCTCACGTTGCAAACGCAATTAACAGTAAAAGCAGCTTTTATCGGAGGCAGCTGCACACCGCGGGTCCCCATCCATTAGCGGCGAGGGCCCGGCACTTAGCAGCGCTGCGTGTGCGAGTGCGAGACGACGGGAGCGAAGGCAAAGGCAGAGCCCCGTCCCCAGCGCTCCCCTCTCGCCCCGTGCCTCAGTTTCCCCGCGGTTGCAGACTCAGGCCAGCGCCAGCCGCTTTACAGAACTCCCCCAGGCCGACGGCTGGTGCTGGCGATGCTGCCGGGGAGGAACCGGGCAGGAGCCACCGAGGGTTAGAGCTCTGCCGCGATTTCAGGGAAATTCTGAGCAAATCTAACGGGTCTGTGGAAAACCGGATCYGGGCCGCTCTCTTTGAACGCGACCTAGAGCAAAACATCCCCTCAGCAGCTTGGGAGAACTACCTACCATCTGCTTAAAGCCGGGAGTAACAAGAAATAACGTATTGACTGAGTCGCTGAAAGAAAGAGAGGGGGAGGAAAATCCAAACCAACCCTTTCTGTACCCTCGGAGGAAAAAAAATACCACTTCGTAGCTCAGTGGGGAAAAAGGTCAAGTTACTATTGACAACTATGTAAAGACATCTTCTAGCCATGGGAAAACATGTATAAATTGTTTCGACTCACTGCATTCAAAACCAATGGAAGTGAATTACAAAACTGCACTTCTTGCATTGTTGGATTGAAAGGATATCTATTTATCATCTTATAAGACAGCTCGAATGATCTTTATCTGCTTTGCCCACTTTCTGACCCAAATTCAGGGTTTTTATGGAAAATTGCAGTCAGTTTGATTGATGAAATCCAAAGATGTCTAAAATGGCACCAAAGATCTCCAACTGTGCAGACTCCAACCGAGGGCTTCAATGTTGGCATTGTTCCTACAGGGGGAAAAGAAGAAAAAAAAAAAGTTGAGAAAATGAGCAAAAGTTAGGGAATTTCTGTTTAAAAACTTCAAATTTCAATGAGCATCCCGAAGCTTTTATCCCTATTCATGGGCAGAACTGTGTGAACATAGAAGTATTTCCCACACATTACAAAACAAAAAAACAACAACAACAATAAAAACCCTAAGTTTGAAGACGTGCAATAAACCTTCTTTGTAAAACGCTGAATAACCCTTTGCAAAATGCATAGATAGATAGATAGATAGATAGATAGATAGATAGATAGATAGATAGATAGATAGAGTCGTTCCCGTTTAGAAATCAGATAAGTTTAAATCGCATAAACGGGAATCTCACTAGCTGAAGGCTTAAAAGAGAGGAAGAAAAGATGCTTTTGATCTGCTCTGCGTCACCCCGAAATTCGTGGAGCCTTCAGCCGTGCATGGGGGGACGGCTGCGGTTCGCCGTGCAACCCCGGCACGCCGCTCCCGTTTTGGCGGCAGCGGGAAGCTCTTTCCAGGGCCACGCGTGACKCTCCGCGCGACACCGCGGGCTGCCAGGGCGCTGCTCGGGGACGCGGGGCATTGTCACCTGCCTAATTGTCCTAAACGGCCACCTCCTATTATCAATAATAGCTGGAACGTGGCTCCTAGCCACGTTACCAAGGCGGGGGAGCTGATGAATGAAACCCCTACTAGGGGAAATCTTGGTAGCTGTCTCCTGTCGCATTACCCACGGGGGCCGGCGATAAATCTTCCTTCATTTTAACCACGTTTACCCTCATACTCCTCCAGGCTAGGGATGCTGTGTTAAGATTGCACTGATGTGCCAATGCTTTGGACCAGCTGCTCCTAAATACAGACAAGTCCTTGTCAATTAAGGCATTGAGGAGCAGGGCCGGGGAGCTCTGGGGCATTTGAGCAGGCAGCAATGTGCGGCCCCGACAATTAGCATCCATTTCACAGGGACCTCCGGGGCACGGGTGCGCAGGCAGGGAAGAATCAAAACACCAGGCGGCCTCAATTCTGAGCACTGCTCGCACGATGATGCTGAGCASAGCGGCCGAGGAGAAGGGAGCCAGCCTCGCCCGGCGAGGACATTCACCCGCTCCCCCAGCCAGCCTGGCGCAGGGAAGCGCCGGGTCCCGGGAGACAAACGGGCACATTCATTTGCCCGTGCGAGCCGCGGCTTCCTTCGGCGGTGCCGCTTTGTAAGCCGGTGTCACCTCCAGCAGCTGGTGGCACGCAGCGCTCCCGGGACGCTGGCCTTTGGCCCAGGCGGCGCTGGACAGGGCGGCCCGCTCCAAGGAGCAGAGCTGCGATGTGTCGGGTCAGGGAGGCCACGCCGCCAGTGGGACACGCGGAGCACCGGGAGTTCAGGCGAACAAAACCGCACGCGGAGCGCCGAGCCCGGGCCACCATTAGCGAAGGTGTTTGCTCTAGTCATTAGGAAGCCCGGCAGCCAGGGGCGGGTAAAATAAAGAGGGGTTGTTGCACAAGGTGCCTCCTCGGGATAGCAGCGTTGGGTAGGCGGAGGATATCGCAGCACAAGACTATGTGACCCTACCAAGTTCAACAACAGAGCAAACAGCACATGCCATTAGGGACAGCAGTCAACTGGGAGGTAACAAAGAGCGGCAAAAAAATGCTCAGTATTAAATATGGAAAAGTATGGGGACAAGGGCAGGGGTCAATGAAAGTCAACAAGAGAGCAGGCTTAATGATAGAAAGAATTTAATATCAAAAATACATAAATCTGCTTGCGAGGCAGCCCCAGAATAGGCCGAAAGGAAGGCAGTGTTGGAGTCAACATTCACTTGGTAATAGAGCCGGGATGGATGGCAGCGGCTTGTTAACATTTAACACAAAAGTTGGGGGGAATAAAGGGAGGAGGGCGGCTCCTTTAATTGTGGCTCCGCCGAGACATTTCCATATGTCACATTAAATGGATAACACCAGCCTCGCTCTGCAAGGCCTCTACTGGGTTGCTTCTTCCCCCTCCAGCCCTCTTTTACTTTCATTCGCGATTATTTATCTGGCRGTGGGAGCAAATGCTCCCGAACTGCATCTATTTTACTTGTTTTTTTTTTTTTTTTTCCTTTAAGAAGGGGTGGCGGGTATTTTTTTCGCACTCAATAAAAAATGTCGGAGATGAAGATGCTGCTGGGCCTGCAGCCGGCGGCCTCGTCTTTCCCTGGCTTGGGAAAGCTCCTCGGAGCGGGCCGGGAGCGTGCGCGGTGGCACGAGGTGTATCGGTTATCATGACTCGACTCTTCTTGTCGCGACATGAAACTCAGCTCGCATCGGTTTTGAACGTAGGGAAGGGAGGGAGAACGGGCTCCAAGGGAAAAAAATAAAGGGAGACTCTCGGGTGGAGCAGCGCGGGGACAGCCTGACCTCCGTGAGGGGCCCGAGTCGTGGCCGGCCCCGGCGCCCCGGCTGGACCAAGAGTCTCGGCGAGGGGACAAAGTGCGCTCGGGTCTTCCCGGACCCAAACCAATAACAACAACAACCAAAAAAAAGGGGGAAAAAAGAAAGACCCCCCCCGCGCCCCTGATCAATACAGCAGTGTTTCCGCGCTGGTTCAGGAGGTCACGCGGGCATAGACACAGCATGGAGAGTTATTTATGTCAAGTCGGGTTATTGTAAACGAAATCCAGCAAATTGCACATAAGCTCCTCGGGGCCGCCAGTGGGCTCGTGGGCAGAGGTCAGTGTCAGTCAGTCTGTCCATCCCTCTGGAGACAGTAATTGTCCGGGGGCTGACACGGCGTCGGGGGCCACAGGCGGCTCCATCCATCTCCATCCAGTTACCCCGCGCCGCCGGCGGCGCCGGCACCGGCACCGGCCGCGCTGCCCGCCCCGCCGGGGCCCGCGCACGGGCCGCTCCGGCGTGCRGGGCACGGAGCCGCCGCACGCGCGGCCGGGCGGTGCCGCACACCGGGCCGGGCCGGACCCGTCCGGGCGGGCAGAGCTGCCCCGGCGGCCGCCCGCACCCGCTCAGCCCGCGCACTCGGTGCCGCTCCTCGGGCGCAGCTTYGTCGCATCCCCCATAAAACCTTTATTAATAGGGAAATTCTTCCTTTCTGACAATGCAATAGTCCAAAGTCATCATCTGCGTGACATCGCCCATCCGTCTCCTCCAAAGAGAAGACAAAGGGRATGTTTTTTGCTCTAGGTCCCTCCAGATCTTTTTCTATTTTGAGAGGGACTCCCCACAATGGGCTCCTTATGAACCATAATGGTTATGTTTATGAAGCCAGCGATACCAGTGTATGAAGACGATTTTATGCCTAATTAGAAAATGATGTAAGCAAGGAGGAGACAAAGAGGGCTTGTTTTCCCTGGCTGAGTCCCCGGCCATCACTCCTGGGCGAATATATCGCCTCTTCTGTGCCTTACGTCCACTATTTTTATAACATCTCGTCCATTAGCTCCTCAAACTGTTTGTGATATCGTGGACAGTTAGTAAAACAGCTCAATTTAGCAGAGGATTAAAGCAATTTTGAAACATGTTCCGAAGGGAATCGCACGGGAGGAGAAGAGCAGCCCTCCCCGCTCCCATCCAAGGGGACTTCACCTCTGGGAAGACTCCAATAACTGCAACCCCAGCCCCACTCGATTAAGAGATAATTTTTAATATATATGCAATAAATGTTCACTTTGTTAGACTGAATGACAGACAATAATATCGGCAAATCTTCATATCCATCCATTACCGGCAAATGAGCCGCACAAAGAACATATTTGCTTTTGATTAATTTATTTGCAGACTCTGTTTGATAAAGCAATAACTATTTGGTTAAACTTGACATTCGGTCTTCGGGGGGTTATCAGACCAATTCCCTCTAGTTCGTGGCTGATAATAAAGCTGTTTAAACGGGATTAATTATTAATTGGTTGCAATTAATTTCCTCTCCTCTCCGCGACGACAAACAACGCGGATCACCCACGCCCGAACAAAAGGCTGCCCTACGAGCATCCTCGTCCCGTTCCTGCCTCCGTTCCTGCCTCCCTGGCGGGGTATCCCTGTGTCTCTCCCCACCCCGCCTGCTTCCCCTGCACCTCCTCTCTCAGCCTCTACATTTCTGTGCCCACTGCCCCGCCGGGATCGGGAGTGGGGAGCCCAGGGGGCCGCCGGGAYCGGCCGCAGCCCCCCGCGGGCCGGGGGAGCGGGTGGCTGGAGGCCAAAGCTGCCCGGTTCGGGCGCCGTGATGAGCTGCACGGGGAGAGGAGGGCTGCCCCCTCCGCCTCGGCTCGCGATGAATGGGCCCTGAGGATGGATAGCGCAGAGTGTGTTATATCTTCATCAAACTGTGAAACCCCTCCCTTTACTAATAATCTGTCACAACTTTACAGAACACACACTGAGACCAAAGGGAAGCCCCTGCCCTGCAGCCTGCCCCTTCCCTCCCTTGTCAGGAAGGGCTTTATGCGGACACGGAGGACGGGGGAGGGAGGGCAGTTAACTTTCCTCGGCCTCTGCCCGGCCTCTTCCCGCTCGGCACCGCCACCCGAAAGGCCCCGTCCCCTTCGGGAGCTCCGTGCTGGGCACATCGCGGGCAGGGCGAGCCGAARAATCCCGAGAAAAGTCCCCTTTTCACTCGCGGGAGAAGCGAGGCGAGGATGGGGAAGCCACGGGCTTTCCCGGGGCTAGCGGAGGAGAAACGGCTAAGGCAGCATCGTTCCGCAACAACACATCTGGCTCTTGTCACTGGCGTTTCGTTAAGGCGCAGAGCTCTCTCCTCTTTTAGGCGGCGGTGTTTACGTTTCGGACAGACTCTCCTTCACGGCATTCAGTTAAAAATAACACCCRAGCTGGTTGGTGACAGTAACGAGACCCGGGGTGCTGCTCCCTCCGCGCAGGGCCCCGCAGGGAGCGTCGCTCCGGATCGTCCCGCTCTCCACGGGTCCCGTTGCTCCAGCCGGGAGCGGTGGAAGGCGTAAAAACGATGCCGAGAAAGACATTAGTCTAATGGGGGCTGTCGTGTAGAAACTGTTGATATTATGTTGTCATTCGTCTCATTTAAAGTCCGAAGAAATGCATTCATGAGACTGTTTATTTTTTTTCTTCCCTCCACCCTCTTTCTTGCTGTTTTAAAAACATTGCTTACTTCGGCTGTTTGCTTTAGGGGCTTTTCATCTGCGTGTTTCAGATAAGAAAAGAAATCAGATTCTTTTATTTTTCGATTGGATCCGAATTCCTTTTGATGTCCCCATTTAGTGCCTTTGACTTCTCCCGTGAATGGCAGCCTTTTGTTGCCGTCCCACATGCCCTTTAAGAAATTCCCCCTTAAACGCCTGGTACCCGCTGATGGATCCGTTTTCAAATGGACCAGAAGGAAAATGCGAGGAGAAAGAGGCCCGTTTCCTTAGTAATTGCTCGCGTTTGGGTGAAAATGCAGATATTTTTTGTCTGATGTGGGAGTATCGGGCGCAAGAACATCAGCAGGGGTTTGAAACAAAGATTGTCAGCGGCGGTTTCGCTGCACAAGGCGGGCAGCTCGCCTGATCTCGCCTGCACAAGCCCCGGGTTGCCCTCAAACGGGGCTCTCTACCGAGCAGGGCAGCGACGAACAAACCCGCCTCGTCGCCAGAGCCCCGTGGCCGCCCCTGAGAGCCGCCGAAAGCCATTTCTAGGCATYGCTAGGAAAAAATAGCTTCTCTCTGCATATGTACGTGTGTATGTTCTCGGATGGGTGGATGACTGTGCGTGAGCGTATCTAAATACCCGTGGTGCTAAAGACTCGCGCTTCCCAAACTGCGCTGCCGAAGAAACCAGMGTAAAGGATGTAAGAAAAGAAGCCAATGCAAAAAGCAGCGGCGGTGGCGGCTGCGGGGCCCCGCTCCTCGCAGCGAGCGCGGCGCAGCGCGCCCCGAGCCGCAGGTGCGCTTCAAGGGCAACGCTGGGCGCGCGCGGACACGCGAGGAACACGCGAAACGCCAGGAGTTAAGCAAAGAGCTCCCTCCCGTTGCGACCCTTGAAGCAATAAATACGTTTGAAAAAACTTTATCGCTTCGCGGCTTGAAATAATTTTCAATAAACGACTTTAAGGTCCGCGGAGCAGGAGAAACATCGTGTTCAGCAGAGATCCACGCGCTAAGCTGCAGTCCATTTCCTCCTCCAAATGCAGCACGTTTTGCTGCTGACACCGTTGGAAAAAAAAAAAAAAAAGAAAAAAAGATTCCCGATTTTTTATTTTATTTTATTTTCTCCTCTTCTTTGTGTTAAAGTMTCTTCCGTTACTCCGTTATGTCGCGGGAAACTAGAAAGGCAATTCAATGCCCACAGACATAGAAAAAGTTTCGTACATGACCTGGAACTATCCACTGGCCCCCAGTAGAGCGCCGTATTTCCGGATTTGGGATCGGGACAAAGGCTGCGGGGCTCAGGGGTGCAGGGCACCCGGCGARCCGGGGCAGCTCGAAGCGACGGGAACCTCAGGTCTCCCGACAGGTAGTTAAATCTCGACGCTGGTTCTGCCCTTTTTTTATTTTCCCTTTCTTTTATCACACTACAAGAACCTGCCGATCTGAAATTATATAAATAAAACATTATTTTATATATATATGTATATAGTTCGACTGTCTGTTTTGCTTTTTTTTTCCCTCATGGGTTGCTCTCCAGGGCAGATCCCTTCTCCCCGCAAGGAGCAGGAGAGAACCAGGGTGCTCTAAACCGTCTATCCTCCAAGGGGAGGAAAAAAAAAAAAAAAAAAAGGAGCTCGCACTGCGGCAGGGGGACAAAAAATCACGCAAGATTTTCTCCAGAATACCAATGTGGAAGAAAAGGTTGCTCATATTTGGAAACAAATGTAGCCAGACATAACATTTCGATTCCGCATAGACAACGGCAATAAGAGTGGAGCGAAAGGTGCCTTACTTACGTTTTAGGCGAGCGCCTTCCCTTCCGCACTGACCTGCCTCCTGTGCTGTAGATTATTTTAAACATTTCTCCCAGATACACTTATAAACAAGTGGAAATTTTGCATCCTACCCGCACCATTTTATACATGATGAGCCATCAGTAATAGGATTATTAAACAAAAACCGTCTGAGGCGCTGGCGTTAACCTTTTTTAAAATGGCTAATTAGGTTTTGCACAGAAAAATTAGATTTAACATTGCTTACATTGCCTACATTTTCAGTTGATGCTACAATAATTTGGGGGGTAGGACGGGTAAAACAATTCGAAGACAKAATAAAAAATTAACTATTTTAACATACATTATAGGTTCCCTACACTAGGATAAGGCAAAAAATATTTTCATGATCAAATATTATATATAAAACTAATTATCTTTCGCTGCTGCCTCCATCAATTACGAGGGAGAACAGAGAGGTGCAAAGTGCCCTCTCGTGGCTGACTGTCGAAACGCGCTTGGCACATCAGACATCAGACGCGACATTCGTCGTCTTCCCTTCTGCCCCTTTCCAATTTCTGGAGAAAAAAACAAACGAAACCCACAACTTGTCCTTGCAGTTGTTCTACACCTAGATTCACATTCACACGTGACACAGAAGGTACAGAGGATGCTTATTACAAGGTCTGGTCTGACTGTTCTCCATAGAAATAATTTCAACAGGTTCAAGACAAAGAGATCATTCACTTTTCCTTCCCCTTCCTTCCTTCCTTCCTTCCTTCCTTCCTTCCTTCCTTCCTTCCTTCCTTCCTTCCTTCCTTCCTTCCTTCCTTCCTTCCTTCCTTC